>WBNO01014642.1:1747-53326 GCA_013400575.1 Peucedramus taeniatus | reverse complement strand
AACAACAAATATCTGTGGACATTTGACACTAAGAGACACTTAACAAACAGCTTATTAAAGCTGCTTTGCTAAGATGGATAAAGGCAAAGACATTCATAATTAAAGCAACTGTTGTCCTTAATTATCCTCTAGCTGCCTGTGTGCTAGATGTCCTGAGGGACAAGAATCTGAAGATGGGTCATGTCAGATAGGCACATTACTCAGAAGAGTACATACTTTCTAAAATTCATTGTTCCCTACCTTTGCACAAACTAAAGGATATTCAAGTTTGGGCTAACTCTAGAAGACAGATATGTAGGAAACCTTTTGCTTTTGTTGCAGCAGTGTAATATACAGGTCAGTAAGAAGTGGGCTTCTCCCATCTCTGTCAAGGCGTAGGGTGACTTCTACATTTAAAGCAGTGGTAAACTCCCAAAGCAGAATGACTTTCCCCAAACTGTCATTATTTTCGAAGTGTATCTGATCTTCCTGTCAAGCACAAGAGCATTACAGATTGATGACATTTTAAATACAAATGGGAGAAAGGTTTGTGTCTATTCTTGGGAAAAATTAACCTGCCATCACCCTCCCCCAAAGAACTAGTGAATGCCCTCCAAGTGCTCTGCTAATCTCCCCAGTTGAGATGTACAGGGACTTAGATTACCTAAATCTAGAAGAATCGGGAGATTGTTATGCAGATGATCTCCAGCTATCCCTTTCCTGTGCCCATTAACTGGTTTGTCTACTGTTTAACTTCCAGAAAGCCAGTCTTAATGGGAAACAATCAAGACAGAAATAGGAAATCTATCACTTCCTCTGATAATTGTTTTTCCACTCATTAATCAGTATTAAAACTCTGTGTGTTTGCATATTGGATTTGTCTGGTTTTAGCTTCCAGACATTGGGTTTTGCCTTTCTTTCTCTTATAGCTCAACAATTGCCTTAACAGAGATTTTCTCTGTAGGACATTGTGAAGCCACTCACATTAACTGTCATTAACTTTCTTTTGCATAAACTGTAGTGATTGAATTCTTTCTATCTCCCTCAGGATGACATTTTCTTTAGCCTTTGAATACTTTTCTGCACCCATTGTGATTTCTCAGTAATGTTTTTGTGTATCATGAACCCCTATTGCTACTCATTATGCCTGTGTTGGTCTTTTTATTACTTAAGGAGAAGTGAAAACCGCTTTGTAATCCCAGCTATATTTCTTCTTTCAAGATCATTTAAAGATGTGTTTAAAGCATATGTTTTTCACATTTTTTCATTTTTCAGTATTTCATATTCTTTATTTGTAGTTTTGTTGGTAGCTGAAAAAGCTGCATTCAGTGTAATTGAACCTTGTTTATCATAGTAGGAATACTGCCCTGTCCTTTGTACTTGGTCCCTACCACTATTGATGATGCACCACCCTTTGTGCTACCTACACAGCTTATATGTAATAACTGTTCTGTTAATTCACTGAGTATACTTCAAATGCATTAGAATACCTTTGGGTTGTGCTCTACTGCCTCACTTTTAATTGATATTTCTCCACAGCTGTCAGGTACACATTTCTTAATCATTGATTTGCTCTCAAAATGCTGTGCAGCACTAACATTTTAGCTGAAATTGAACTATTAGGTTCATATTTAAACAAGGTGAAGCATTCACAGAAGACAAAATAATTTGTTTGGAAGGGTTTTCTGTTTTCAAGACTTCTCAGTCTTTCCTCTTTCCCCACTGGCATAACTCTCTGAGCCACCCCTTTCTTCCTCTATCCCTTCCTATATCTCTTTTGGCTGATCCTGACAGTAAAAACTCGCATAGGTACCAGGTTAATGGCTGTAAGACCCATTCCACCTCTGTGCTCTTCCATTCTGTTATTCTGACTGCTTTATTTTTGATATCTAATGACATAAAGAAAATAGTCCCTCCTTTCCTTTAGTAAGTTTGTACTAATCATGCTTGCTTTCCTGTAAGACCAGATGAAAGAAGGTGGGCCCTCTGCTTTTCTTTGTCTCTGTCTCTAGGCAGTTCCCAACAGACTTCTTTCTTCTTCATGAGCTTCAAAGACTGCTTCTCTTTCCCATTAAAATATTTTCTCTGGATTCTTAATTTTCTCCTTCCTCAGCTTCTCATTATCCTCCTCCTTTCAGCATCTCCCATTACCCCTTTTTCTGTTTCTTTGGATTTCTCAGTAGGCTAGACATAAATGCTTCCTTCAGCAGGATTTGCAGGAGATGTTCCTCCCTGTGTCCATACATTTAATACTCCAAACAATGAGTCCTCCTTGATTTCTCATCAAGGAAAGTAAAAACTAAAAGCCCTACAATGAGTAATGCCCAACTCCCATCAACCTCTACTAATAAATCACAATTTTCTTTTGGTGAGATTGAGGAGATTTGAGACAGCCCTGCAGATGAGAGAAATTTGTGACCACTGCATTCAGCAGGTAATTATTACTAAGCTCAAAGTCACTTTAATGCTTTTTCTTACCCATATGAGATTAATTTCTTTATTATAGTGATCTAGGAAAGTTCCAACAGAAGAAGAACACATTTTTCTTACCTGCAGGCTGCTGAAGAAGATGACTTCTAATATGTCTCCTTTGTTCTCTCTCCTTTCTTCACTTTCTTTCACCTCAGGAAGGCTGGAGTGGCAAAAATGGAGAGACCAGATTGTTTAGTAAACTCTGGATCAGAAAATGCAAGAACACATTAAAGAGTTTTCTTTGTCTGCAGATATTTGGCCCCATTTCCTTCTGAAATTTCCTTTACTTGGGACAGTCAGTGACTTCCTAAGTTCACCACAAAATTTGATTAGAATCTTAGTTAAACTGAGCTAAATAAGCTAAATTGCACTTCATGGTATTAAATTAGGAGAAACTTTGGGTGACTGACACTAGAATTAGACTTTTACACTGTACAACTTTTGATTTTCTGGTAAACTGGTTAGAAGAACTTCCTCTGGATTTCTGTAATCCTGGGAAAATCTGCAGTTGCTACTGAAATGTAATTATTTTGGAAAATTTTACTTTGTGTGTTTGATGTGATATGACTGTTCTGACAGCATTATATTTTGTGTGGGTTCTTTGTGACCTTACCCCAGGATACCATGAACCTACTTAACTTTAATTGAATTAACAAACATATCATTCAAAATACAGTTGCAGAAATAAACTTTCGTTTTTCTTTTGTATTATTTTTCAGTCTATAAGGTTAGAGGGTACTTTTCTGTAGTAAATAAAGATTCTTAGTGCCAGGCAGGAGTAACATCATTAATTTTGCTAAATGGATGTGTAATGCATTTGAATTGATTTCCAGATGCCTATTTTGAGTCACTTGGGCTCATGTGCAAAAATTAAATTAAAGCCAAATATTGTGTTCTACAGACCAGCAAAATTAAAACCAGTATATGTATTCAAAGATATTAGGCTTAATATGAAACACAGATTTAATTTCTGTGCTTTTGTTCAAACTTACAATCTTGACATGTCAGATGTGCCATCAAACCTTAGATGTACCTTTCAATACCTTTTTCCTCAACAGGCTTTATTTTAGTATCTGAAAATATTTTTGTTCACTTACAGATCTGCTCCGTTTTGACATCAATGGTATTTTCATCTCTCAATTCTGAGGCTAGTAGTATTTCTTTAAGTTGTAAGTGACATGTTTTTTTTTCCTGCTGGAAAAAAGCCAAGAAGAGGGTTTGCAATGTGGTTTTTCTTCTGAATCACACTTTAGATAAGTGCCTAGAATATTATTAAATTTTCTGTGAAGAATAGATTTTCCTTCAAATGGTGAATTCAGTTGTTATGAACTCATTTATGATTAGATTTAATATTCCTAGCACTAAAAAAGTAAAAACTCATACAATATGAAAGAAAATAATCTTAATCTGAAACTTTGTTTTAAGAAAATCAATGTTAAAAAAACTCTCTGCCCCTTTTTTAAAAAAAGAACTATTCTGATGCTGCATTTGAGGTAGTATTGGGAATAATAATGTGCTCCAGACAATTTAAGACATTGAAGAAAACCAGGTAAAAATCAGTATTATACAACTAATGTAAAATTCTTCAACTATGCACCATCATTGTAAAAAAACTCTCAGTGTATAATTCTTAAAACCAGTCCATACTCAGCCTTTGGTCTGGAGACAAGATTAAAAATATCTTGTAAAGTTGATTTTTTTTTTTTTTAAATCAAAGACTGTGGCTGAATTTGATTAAAATATTTTTTTCTTTTATTGACATAGCAAGTCAGGTATCTCAGAGCTCTTGTATACCTCTGAAAGAAATATCTTCTGATTTTTTCCACTTGGTCACAATTCATTTTAGGTGATATACTTGTGACCAAAATATGTCTCTTCATTTCTGAACTGTAATTTGTCATTTTATGAAAGCATTCTTGTCCCAAATTTTGTACTCAGCAAGATCAGATTATCAGAGTTATGAGATTACTGCATTAAAGCTACTTGCTTTCAGAAACTGAAAATCTCCATCCCTCATAGTTACCTTAAATTTTAAAAAAAATAGAAAATTCTACTTGGACTCACTTGATATTCAAAGTAATTTCTAATAACAGGAAAAACTTTTAATGTTCTTTGATTACAAAGCCATACAGCCTGCCCGTTCTGTTCTAGCAGAACCAAAATATTTTCTGTAATTTTGAAAGTCTTCTGAGGACTGAGAGAAGTTATTGTGTAACAGAAGATCCAGTTTTCAAGAGCAAATTTTAACTTATGTACAATGTACTTTGCTGTCTTAAGCAGATCGTTACTTGGACAATTAGCTAAAAGCAAAGTAATTCTCCTTTGGCATTGATTTGTGGAGAGAACAACCTGCTCACCTCATTTGCAACCAATGACATTCTGCCAAATTTCAAGCCATTTATTTTTAACACACCTTCTCCTAATACTATTAATATGTTGCCACTTTTAAGGCAATCAACCAGTCACAGCGAGTAATATTATTACTTATTCAGCTGTACTTAAATAAAATATGGTGGAAATATTTTCATATTTATGTACTAAGACAACAGCAATTATGGGAATTAATTTCTTAATAATTTTGGGGTTTTTTCCACTGATAGGGTAAATGCTGTTTCAAAACCTACAGCTAAAATAACTGTACTTCCAAATGTAAAGAGATAAAAATCTAATCCTCTGTCCTGTGCCTAAGAAGAACTGAGTTAACACACAAGCTTTGGCTTTTCTGAGCTCTGCAACAGTCCACTGAGGTATAGAGAAAAAGCTTGAGATCCATGCAACAGGCCTATCTTTTGGTGAAAGTCTCCCTAAAATTACTGTTTTCCCATTAAAAATGTCAGATTCAATAAACAATTGTACTGGTATCAAAGCTTTATAAAGACAATGGCACTTATAGGGCTATTGATTCATAAGCAGTCTGGAATCCTTTTTAATTTAAACTGTAAAGAGTAATACTCCAGATAAGGCTGTATACTTACTTGCCATGTACAAATGCTGCTCAGGGGAAATACTAAAGATGAATAAACCAATGTCACTTTCTCCTGGCTAAGGCCTTTGCCTCAGATGAGAGGAGGCCAGGCTCAATTTCTTCAAATTCTGTTTAGCTGTCCATACAACAGACATGGTTTCAACAGGAATAAATCTCCACACTTTAGTATGTTCATTAGTATTTCCATATCCCTGACTGAATTGCAAAGAAATTTTTGAAAAGTTTTGTACTGAGAAAAATCTTCCAACTATGCCCACTGGTGGTTTCTGCCAGAGAACGGTGTGTTCATAAAGTAACTCTTCTCCTAATAAGGAGGAGGAGGGAAGAAAGTTCTCCACAAATCATTATTGCCATCAATACTATTTTTTAAATTAAAAACTGTATGGTGGCTCATCAGTTACTAGTGCTATTTGACCTTAAGTTTGACACAGAAAGTGGTCCAATGATCATCACACTTTATTTGCTACATGGGGAATTGCTCTGCACAAGATCATGAGTCCCAGTAGCAGTATATTTTGTTAAGTGATTTTAGTTGTGCAAAAAATATTCTCCAGTGCTATCTGCTCAGACTTCTGGCATCAGGGCAGAACCAGGGCCATTTTTTTTAAACAGGCTCAATAACATAATGAGATTCATGGATAGTGTTGCCATATGTCCTACTGAAGCTAGACTATGATTCACTGCAATATCTACAAAAATGTCAAAGCGATTTTCTGGAACTCACTTGCTTTTCCCAGAAGGCTGAGAACCTGTTCTATATAGGTTCTTTACATCACAAATCTGAAAATTTTCCAGTGGTGTATTTTTCTCTATGACTAACATCTGTCTCATGGCATTTCTTCTTTATGTCTCTTCTGTTCTCTAGGAGAAAGGGAAAAGTGTGGTCAGTGGACTGTTTCTGGGAGGCTGACTTTTGCTGTTAGTCTAAAGTATCTGTATTCTGTTTTATGTTTCTACATTATTGGAGGCAAGGACAAAGTTATCTTTGCATGTAAGATTAAAAAGTGGTGGTATGTTTTTGTTTGCTATAGGAGATTTTCTAGAGTGTTAGAAAGTATTCTGAGGAAGGAATCTCTATATTTATAGATGTACTTTATTGTTTCAATTTACCTGACAACCCATGACTATTGGTTATCTCATAACTTTAAACAATCTTAGATTTGTAAGTCGTCCTTTAGATGTCATGGGCTCAGATCATTGAATACTCTGATTTGTGTTTTTTTTTTTATTTTGTTGGTGAATGGATTTTTTCATTATAATTATGTCAACTGTATGGCAAGTATGAAGGAGAAAAAAGGGCAAAGAGTTCACCCAAAGTTTAAGCTCTCATTTAAACACTAGTGTTGATTCCTGAAGCACATTTAGCACTTTCCCTAATTGTGCTGTCTACTCAGTGTAAGCAAAATTTATGCAGTGCTGATAACTTTCTTGAGGAACAAAAAAAAAAAAAAAAAAAAAACAACCAAAAAAACCCCAAAAAAACCAACCAAACAAAAAAAAACCCACCAAAAACAGAAGAGGTTTAATTTGCTTGTACTTCTAATCTTGCAAGTCCTTCCATCTCTAAGTTATATGTGAGTTGCCTTAAGTGATGTTCAGTAATTAAACTGAGATCCAAGACAGGAATGGGAAATGTAATGTTCAAGTAAGGATAAAAAAAAAAAGGAGAAACATCACTGTTCTTGTAATTTCATTTTATTGGCTCCTGCTTTCATTTGCCCTGTAGAACTCAAGCAAAACTTGTGGACAAATCTAAACTTTTAAAGTATTAAACTCTGTGAGTTTCTGCTCGTTATTTCAATTGAGATCATATATGGGAATTTTAAAAAGTGCTTTAACACTGTTCTTGATTGTAAACGTCAGAATGAACTGTGTTGTCAGGTGATTTTATAGAGGAATGTTTCAAACATTGCAATTAACCAAATTTACTTAAGGTTCATGTCCAAGCCCTCTATGTCCTCAAAAAGGCAAACTTTCTTTAGGATCAATCATTCAAAGTAACATAACTGCGAATGTCTCTCTCCAAGTCCAAGATATCCAAAACGGTCTCAGTGAAACCAGGGAATTAACTTTCTTAAAAAATATGTTGCTGTGCTAAATCATATGCTAGATGATTTATCTCCAAGACACTACCCAGAGTAGTCAAAAAGAAATAACCAAGTCTAAATGGAGCTGAAACACCAGAAACTCAAGCATAAGGCCAGCATATATTAGTGAAAATCTGAGGAAGTCCAAGGAAACCCAATTCTAAATCTGTTTGGAATCTTCAATACCTAAGTTCCCTTTCTTCCTAATTGTAGATTGATCAGGAACTTACAAAGAGTCTCTCAGATTAAAATCACTAAAACTGTAGTCAGTTGGAAAGTCTTTGCTTCAGCTCTTGCTTCCATACAGTATTATTTTTTGTCTTTTTCTTGGTTAGCTTTTATCTTTGTTTTCTACAAAGCAGTTTTGCAGAGCCAGAATTAGGTTAAACCCCATTAATGACGATGTATCTAGAGCAGTTAACCAGCTGGAATGAGTTCAGTGCTGGAACACTGTATTTTACAATTGTTAAGAGCTGGCATGCAAGGAATTATTCTCCACGGAACTGAGATTCTCTTGGCAGCTTGCCCAGGTACTCCAGCACCTCACTGCAAAAAGAAGACATCTCAGCTTTACATGGATGTTTCCTGTACATTGTGGGCATGAACACACAGCCCAGAATGGCACTGTATGCAAATATATTATTTCTGATGCTTCTTAAAGATATTCCTAGTGTTAGCTAACCTATCACACTCGCAGGAGAGAAATGTTTTTCTCTTACTCAGTATCTTGAAATTACTCTCAATTCAAACTGCTTTCAAGGTAATATGATTTCTAAAATTATTAAGATTGCAATAGCTGAATAGACTGACTTGCTACAAACATTTACAAAAGTCAGAGGTGGTAGAACAAAAATTCTTGCTCCTTCATTCATATGACTTCACAAAGTCTTTTCTACTTCAATTTCATCAAGGATTCTTTCCTTCTGCAGGCCTTAGATCTCTGATTGTGTCCAATAAGGAACTTCTTGAAGTAGGGCAACCCTAAATTAAAAAAACCAACTTCATATTTGCACAACAAGAAGATCTCATTCTTGAAATTCATTCAGGAAAGTTTAATCTTTCTCAATGAAACTTTTAAATTTCTTTGTTATTCATAAGAAAGTTTTGTCATTCCTCCCAATTAGTGTCAGTTCTTATCCTCATAGGTTTCAGTATTTTTCTAAAGCCAGATATCATTTCCTGTGTGTGACTGATGAATTAACAGCCTTTTCTCTCAGAAGGGATCAATTCTCTTATTTGGTAACTCAAGATGTATCTTTCAGTGTGAAGTGTCTTTTCTGCTGAATCCTATATTTTATAGTAATCTGTACTTTAATGAAAATACTTGACACATAAATCTAAATGGGTGAATGGATGTAGCTCATTAATCAATTTTAATTAAAAAACAGGCATTATGGTAGGTAGCCTGTTCAGAATGGCTTGAGGTGATTAATCTGGAAAATTTTCTTCTAAAGCTACTATAAAAGGCCCTTAATCTCTTTGTGCCATTCCCTCTTTCCACTTACATAGACTAGTACTGTGCTTGTGAAAAGAATATCTGGAATTCTACAGAAAAAGCCCTAAATAAGAAATACTCGGAGATCTGGAGGAATGGGCTATTTTGGGGGAAAGGAGCCCTAGGTGAGGCCTCTCCCTGTGAGCAAAGGCTTTGTCTAAGGGTTCTGTCTTCCTTTGTACTTCTCTGTGAGGGGATTCTGCACCAAATTTTAAGGGTTTGAACACCTAGATCATTACAGAAGAAGCGCTGAAACCACACTATAAGTTCAACTGGTCCAGGCTGGAGAATAATTTTCCTTATCCTTGTCTTCATCTGTGGGAACATAAACAAAAGTCATAAACAAAGTCATAGAAACCCACCCACAATTTATTATTTGGGAACGGATATGCAGTTGTTGATCAAGCTCATTTTAAAGAAGCCAGCAAAGAGAGCCTCCATTTGCTCACAACTGAGAGCGTGCATGGGTGCATCCAGTATTCACATATTCACCAGGATAAAGCTCTCACACTCTGTAACTGGAGACTTAAAATTCAGGTGTGAATATATTAATATATTTGACAGAGTGTTTGATGTCGTGACTGGTATTTTGAATTTTCTCCTTTCCTCATTTCTCATGCATGACTGATATTAAACCCTGATTTAGGGTTTGGGGTTTTTTTTTGAGATTCATTTCCTCACTAACTTAAAAAGTTGCTATAGTTAAATTGCTTTTTGTTCAGAATTCTCAAATGAGGCCAGGTACTTGAAAATCCTACAAAGGTTTTAGTTTAATTAACAGAGTCAGATATGAGAACAATGGGGAGACTAAGTCCACTGGTTAAACTGGTGCAGACATTAGCCTACTGGATATCCAGAAGTCATTTGTGTCTGGAAAAAGTCTGTGTCCTGATCAAGGATGACTTTGGAAAGGGATACTTGGATTTCAGTTTTCTGTTTTATATGGTAAGAAAATAGATTCTGGTTTTAAAGTATATTGAAAGCGACTGGTCCGTTGGTAAAGAAATCAGTTTGACTTTTCTTGCCACTTAGAGAAGATAGTTTCTAAAATATTTTAACAATTAAAAAGAAATGGTGAAATTTAAGTCTATTTTAAATAAATACCAATATGTTCTTCTACATTTGATGTTTCTATAAAAGTATACCAAGAGTTATTTTACATTTTGTTGGTTTAATTTAGTTAGGCAGGGGGAAGCAGCTTGAGATTTTTGTACATGTCTATAGTGTCAAGCCCTCTGCTTCTGTTTCCTTAGTGAATAATTTCTCCTTGGGAAAAAATGATCAGCTTTATTTAATCAGTTTAGCTGTATCTTATGCTTTTGCCTAGCCTGAGGTGTACTACCTCAGCACATATGTCTTAAATATTTTTCTGTTTGCTATTCTCTTACTTGGTATGAAATACTGAATATTTCATTCTACTATTTTCTTTTCCACTTTAATCTGTGAACAGACAGCAAGCTGGAACAATTTAAAGTGGTCTATGACTTGTGCTGGGATAGCAGCCTAAGGGAAGGGAAGCTGCATTCAACAAAAATTCTCAGTGTCTTACTGATGGATGCACGTCTTATTGGGGCTATCTGGCTATGATCATTCAAGTGACTGAAACACTAAGCTGTGTTTGAGTAACTTGTTCTCTGGAAAATGAGATTAATAAGTCTCTGGCATTTGTTCTCTTGCCAGGTGTGAGGGGTTGATTTTGTCTGGATGCCAGGTGTCCACCCAGCTATTCTATCACTTCTCCTTCTCCTGTGGACAGGGGAGAGAAAAGAGGATAGAAAACAACTTGTAGGTCAATAAAGGCAGTTTACTAGAGCAAAAATGGAAAGGTGCACATGCAAGGAGGAAAAAGTAGAATTTATTCTCTACTTCCCATCCACAAGAAATGCCCAGACACCTCCCAGGAAGCAGGACTATGACAAGCTCTGCACCAGTGCCAGTCATGGACAAGGCTGGCCAGCTGCCCACCCTTACACTCAGCCATGAGCACTAGCATGGCTGAGATCCTTCTGGCAGGGCAGGGTCTTCATCACTTCTGGTTGAAAGTGGTGTTCCCAACTTCTGAAATCTTTTACCTTTCAGCTTGGGAAGGAAGAGATTTTTCTCACTCTGATAGTGCAGTATTACATTATATATTTCTCTGATTTACTTTCTTGCATAATGATTTTTTTAAAAAACCCATATTTGTTGAAGCCTTTTAATAATTTAACATCATACATATGCTTTTCTAAATTCACATCATTATTTTTATATTCTGTTATCAATTGTTTAGTGAATAAACTTGTAAAATATTGTCATGTAATTGATGCCTGCATATACTTTTCATTTGGAAACTCTTCCATGTCTTGATTTGTCAGTAGAGGACTTATTCCTTATGCAGCCATGGAATGCATTTAGCCAAGGTTATTCTTTCCACTTGAAAATACCCAGCTTTGATACAGTTGCTGGAGCTAGGAGACTTCTTAATTTTCTTCATCACTGCTCTTTATGTCCCACATCATAACCATAATCTGTTTATCTAAGGGCTAATTGGTTTTCACTTTCTCAGCAGCAATGTATGCATTCAACACATAGACCATTTTCTACATAAATTGCTTTAGCAATATTGTATATTGCTGAGATACACCAGTGTATTCTCAAATTCTACATGGCTAGGCAAATTGAAACTCTGAGGAAGACAAATATGTATTTTGTCTAGACATTCTTTATACTTGGAAACTGAAATTGGTAACTCTGCTATATTTCATTTGCATCTCTGTGTATTTGTTGCATATTGGAGGCATATGTAGATCTAACACACAGAGATCTGCAAACTGAGAGGTGCAGTTTTTACCACTATTACATGAAGTTTTAAAGCAGAGGGATCCCAAAGACTAGGACAAAGAATTTTTCTGAATTTGTAGATGGAAACTGAAAAACGGTGAAACTGTTACTTGTTGTACAGTTCTTTTGGACCACAAATACATCAGATTCCTTAGGAGGCATCCTTGGAGCTATACAGGACATGACAGGAACAGACAGGAGAAATGGTCCTTACGCTGTAGCAAGGAATTGAAGTCAGAACAGAAGAATCAAGAAGGGAGAGTAAAAGGAGCATTCTGAGTTTTCTACCAGATTTTGAATTCTTTTGGGAGTAAAGACAGGAAATTACAGTTTGAACTTCCTCAAGTAAGTTATTGAAGGTGAGAGGAAATGTCATTGTAGATTGAAAACTTCCTCAGAGGCAGCATCAAATATGTAGCACAAGCAGGCAATTCTATCAAAACAAGAAAACCTTGATTTAAGAAAAGGGGAAAAAGAAGGAAAAAAAACCCTGAAAGATCAGAAAATAAAGGAGTTGTGCTGGTGGTGGAACTTTCCTTTCTGCTTGTGAAGACCTACTGTTTTCCCCTTCAACAAATGCACCTCCAAAAAATGCTGCACGAGTTCAAATGAGTATTTGTCTAATACACTGAAAGAAAAATGCACATGTCCAGCAGCAATGATATGTTCACTACAGCACTCCTAAGGTTATAAAAGCATTTTATTTTCATACTATTCCTACCATGAAGCCAATGTTTTTCTGAGGGAAGGAACTTAAGATGGATGATAGCCTTCTTGGCAGACACTCATAAGACAAAGATTGACCCGGGGTTACTGTGAAATCTCTGAAACTTCCTGTTGAGGATATAGTCCAAAGATGTGTGTGTACACTGCTAAAAGGATAACACACACGTCTCAAGATTTATGTGGACTTGTATTGCATCATTTCTCAATAACAAAATGAAATACGTTGCTAATATACTAACAGCCAAAGAAGAATAAAATAAATTTGCATGGCAAGATAGGCAGCAGAATGGGAATTGTCTCCACGGCACTAAAGATTTAGGCTCAAAATTCTGATTAATAGTCATATTTTATGGATTTAATTTCCAGCAAATAATTTTGTTTCTTGCTGTAGCTTTGTTTTCTGTCAGGTGGTAGCTTTCTTAATATGTTTGAAAAGTGAAAATAATTAAATAAGATGTTTAGATAGAATTAAACAGTTTTATTAAATAAAAATAATAATTAATTATTAATTTAATTAATTTTATTAAATAAAAAAACAACAAACCAAAACCCAAAAAAATCCCTACTATATAAATAGAAGGAACAGATAATACAGGAAAAAAGAGGAAAAAAATTTTTTAAATGAAAAAAAAAATTAATTTGCGAATAGAATTAAAGTAATTAAAGTGACTATAATCCTACTTAATAAATGAAATAATCTGCAAAAATGATAATTTAAGCCTTTGTCTTGAATTCTGTTCAACTATAATTGACAGAGTTATAAAAAAAACAAACCAAACAAAAAATAAATAGAAGTATTAGCATGAGTCAAGGTTCTTACACACATTATTCAGTTTCTGGAGTGTTTTTGAATATCAATCTGTTATTCCATAATTAAATAGTTCTGTCTTTTTAATGCTTTATTACATTTTGTTATAATTTAATTTTGTTATCTTTTATGGACTGAATTATTTTTCCTCCAGTGATCAGTAAAATATATATCTGCATTATTCATGGATTTTATTATTTTTTAAAAATCCTCCCTATGTTTAACTCTTGTTTACACCCAAAAACACTAAAGGTTTTGTCTGAGCTACAGAAATGAACTTTAAATTCTAATTTTGTAAAGTTGTGGCTTTACCAACTTTAGTAATATTTGTTAAATGATTGCAAAATCATGTACATCTCCAAATTATTGTGTTTACATTTCTTCATCTTCCAATCATTTTCCTGTTATTTTCACAGCAGAAAATGTGGTTTTCATTAAAAGTGGTGTTTACTTGAGGAGAGAAAAAAGTATTGCAACTTCCTGTTACTTGGTAAACGTGGAAGAAAAACATCTTTCAAAAACTATTCTGAAAATACAGCTTTCTTAATAATAAAGGTGTTTTTTCACTGCCATCACCATTACTGTGGTCATGCCATGTGAAATACTCCTTTTCTCCTGGATACACGAAGTTGTAAGTTCAGGAGATGGCAAATTCATTGTTATAACTATGACTGGTAATCCAGGTCTTTGCTGGAGGCAGTTGACTCTGTGGTGATAGTCTGTGGCCAAATTGTGTCTTTTCCCAAGTGCTACCAGGAAGTTTCTTCATCCCACTGCAGAGTGTCCCATCTTCTCTTCGTTCAGCTGGCCAGGAAGGTCTCTCTCCTCACCCCAATCACCCAAGGACTGAAAATCTTCCCTTTTACTCCCAGGTAGCTTGGAAGCATTATATAATTCTGGCTCCTCTCTAGTGTACAAAACCACTGGAAAGTAACATTCATGTGCCCATTAACAGATAAAAATCCTGTTGAAGGAATTATTTGAACTGTAAAGCAAGAGGAGCTGCATGGAGGCCAAGTGTTGAGCCCCAAGGCTCATATCACAGTAGTTTTTGTCATCTCTGTTCCAAGAATTTAAATATATTGACAGCACTAGCACCACATGTAAGTAACTTATATTGAACTTATATTTTTCCTTGCTGGAGTTTCTGGAATGGGCAAAATTTCCAGGAGTCTTGGTTTTACAATTTGCAAGTGGGGTTTTCTTATGAATGTAAGAAACAGAGGATGATAAAAATGGAAATACTTGTTAAAAAGTAGCCCTATTTTAAATTAATGCCTCAAGGACCAGAAGAACTCTTATAAAATGTGAAGACTGGCTATTGTCATTTTTCCACTGTTGGGCTTGACTAGTATTCTGTTATGTTTAATGTTTTTCCCAGCTGTAAGATGAGGTAACTCCTCCTCACATCCATGTTATCCATAGCACCTCAGGTTACATCTCAATGATTGCTCCTGACAGCATGCATAAACTCTTTGGTGATGTAAACCTTCTCTGAAGGTGTTAGATCTTTCCTGCTGGATCTTTGCTGGTGCACTATGCTGCTCATTCTCTGTGTGTTAAATAACCTGTCACCTTTTGGTGCTGATTGTGCCCAGCTGTATTGCTTAATTACAGTCTATGCTGCTATAGGTTCAAAGCTAAAAACAACAGAGAATAAATTGTTTGATAGCAATTTTGGCCAACTAATAGCCAAATGTGTAGCTAAATTAAATTTCCCCAACAAAAGCAAATTAGTAAACAAATAATCTAACAAAACCTATCAAATGTAATACTGATGTTAGAATGGGAACTTAATTAGCTTCTATGTTATAACCATGATGCCAGACTGGATCACACTGATTATACATTTATAAATCTTTCAACTATAATATAGGAAAACAAAAACTACTACTCTCAGTTTCTGTGACCCTGAAGAAGAACCCAGACCAGAAGTTTCCAAGAACACAAGTATATTTTCAACACGGGGCTTCATGGAGAAGAGTCTCAGTTTTCACAGGAGCTCTTCACTTTATACAGAGTACTGACATGGAATCTAGTGGAAGGAAAAAAAGGCACTGTTCCCTAATATCTCCCTGTAGAAAAAGTTTTGTATCCCCACTCTGTCTATTAATTTGCAGAATAGCACAGTACTAGCTCATATTGCACCCCATAGTTGCTGTTAAAAATGTTTGCTGCTTAGAACAAGTGCCTTCTTGCATAGTTTAGTGTTGAGCATGATGCCCTGTCAGAGATCTGCTACAATTCTTTTGTTTGGTTATTAGGCAGATTGTTGGGCTGCCTCTCCAATTGACTCTTGAAGCTCACTAGATATTTTCTACAAACTCAATGCACCTTTAAATAATTTGAAGCATAAGACAACTGTATGTTCTCACAGCTCGACTCGCATGGAAATAGTGAAAAAAAGATTGACAATATGTTGCTGTTACAAAAAGGGCTCATTCAAATAATCCCAGTTTCCCTGGAAGATCTACACCTGCATAATTCACAATAATTTATGGGTGCAGTGTCTAAGAAGATGCTAGGGGCTGAATTCTTTGCAGGAGTTTTATTCAGCACCCATAAATTACAGTTTGCCTTTGTAGTATACTGCCTCCTTGATTATAAAAGCACACTCCTGCTTTCTCCAAACAGAGATACTCCTGCTTCTCCATAAAGTTTCTCTGTCTGAGTCCTGTTGAATGTCACCACTCCTCTTGTTGCTCTGTCCAATCTCTACCTCACACTCCTTCCCTTTCCATCAAGACAAAAAGGAGATAGTTATTTTCCCATCTCTAATGAGCCCTGAGCAGAGTGATTATTGATCATAACTGGAGTGTCAGTTTGTTTGTTTAGTGGAGATGTTCTGACAGATGTTTAGATGATTTGTCAAAAAAGAGTATTCATTTGCATGTAGATGTGTGATAATTTTGGCTGTAACAGCTTCACGGTGTTCATGAGAATTTGTAAGTTTTGCATCTGTTCCCCAAATCCCTTCTTCTCTCAGATGCTTCCATACAAATGTTTGCCACTTCAAAGCTAAGCTCATGTTTAGAAGTATTTCCTATTTAGGTCCTTAGTTAAGATACAGCAAAAGAATCTAATAAATAAATGGAGCCAGGATGGGGAGTTTTAATCATTTATTGATTGTATGAAGAGAGCTATTTTTCATTGCAATTCTGTGTGCATAAAGCTTTTGTTTAGCAGAGAATGATACTCCTGACAGAGAAATCATTCTTTGTTAACTAAACAGTACTTGCAAACTCTTTAAAATTTACTTGTTGGGCAATCCTTCTCCATGAAATATTTCTTAATACGTGTGATTTTTCAGCAGTCATTATTCTGGTTTTGTTGTTTACCTTTAAAAAAAAGCATGAAAACATATCGTACTTTGACTTCCAACAAATAATGTTATCTAAATGTAATTATAAATTATTGATATTCCAATGTGACCATTTTTATTATTTATTTGAAGATTGAATATCTTTTAAACTCAGTAGTATATTTTGTACAATGTCATTATCCACATTAAGTTTTGATGTTTAATATGAAAATAAAATCTCAGTTGCTCTCTATAGGCACCTCTGAAATGAACAGTTTGCTTCATGTTACCAAGGAAACAGATCTTTGCGAAGATATAAGGCCACTTTGATGTCATTGTAAACCACTAAAGTGGAAATCTTTAGTGTTTGTCAGCCTCTTGAGAGTAAGCAGTTTGCTCTAATCAAAATGAATATAAAATTATTCTGAGCATGTAGAAATGCAGTATTCTTGAAGCAAGCATGCTCACTAGTAACCACACATCTTTTTTTCAACTATGATTCAGGACCAAAAGAAATCTGATTACACTTTATTGAAAGATACATGGACATGTAACCCTGCATATTCCTGAGCAGTTTTGTTCCTGAAAATTTAAATTGGCACAAGTATAACAAGTTGAAAATATATTATTCAATTCAGCTGCGTATTGTGAGTTGCTCAAGGGGATAAAACATGTTTATTTTTGAAACTCACTCACAATAAAATGATTGGAACATGGCGGGGGGGGGAACCCCCAATGAATTATTCCTGCTGTTCAGGGCTACACTGTGGATTCAGAGAACAAGCCAAATCCCTTTGTGTGAAATGGCCCCACAGGCATTTCTGCTTAGGGGGTGAAATGACTGACTAAGTCACAAAAATAGTAGAAAAGATCTACAGGGGAATAAAGAAGTCTCATTTGAAATATAGAACCCCATCTCTGTGAATATGGAAGGTCAATTTCTGCTTATCTGTCATTCAGAAGTTAAATACAATAATAACAAATCCCAGACAAAGACAGATAGCTGTTTAATGCTTTTCAGAATTATTCTCTGGCTCCAGGAGATAGAAAGGAGTACCCATACACATATGTTAAATCAACATTTTGTCACTGGAAATTAGGTCAATAGAAATTAAGGAAAATGTGAAAAAATAGGATTACACTTTGACACCTCGTTGAGACCCAGAATCTTTTCACTTGACTATGCTGCTTTCAATGGAAACAGCTGGATTCATGATGGGGGAGGGAGGAAGAGAGCAACAACATTGCAAAGTACTTTGGGGGAATGGGTGAGGAAAAAGGAAAGTAACAGAAAGAACGTGGAAACAAATTGCAAGAGAGAGAGTGAAAACAATGAGGCTGTAAATGACATAGCCTGAAACCATCAGCTACAGAAATCTGGGAGACAGGGCATGCATCCACAGAGGAGATATAAAAAAGAACCAAGCAGTGCAGCAGCGAAGTCAATTAAAGATGCTACCAAGAAGTGGTGGGAGTGGAGAGCCCTTGCTTACCAATGGCTGATTGTACACGGTTGGTTTTTTGTTGTCACGTGCTCTCTTCACTTTCCAACCTCCTTGTTTATTTGTTGGACATAATGTAAAGATAGGACACTTGAACACTTATCACTTCATTAAGTACATTCTGCTAAATAAACACCAGATTACCTACGTTTGTTTAGGGGACTGTAGGCTTTTGGTTAAGTAATACATTCCATCCCTTCAGCACCATCAGGAATGGGGTCATTGCATGTGTTATTATCACAGGCAGACTTTACACATAGCTTAATGTCAGCCCCAATACTGCTTAAATTCCTTAACTTCCTATAAAAACTATTAAATACATTTACTACTTCATTTATACATGCTCCAAAAGCACAAGAATGTTATCATTATGCCTTCATGGTAAGGATAAATCATTGTGTGTGTATACATATATATATATACACATATATATATATGTGTGTGTGTGTATGTATATATATATGTGTATATATAAATATGCATAATTCCTTTATATTCTTTCAATTATTATAGCCTCCTGAAAAGTACAAATAAATGACTTGTAAATATCTGATTAATTTCTTTTTGTCAGCTGGAACAGCTATCATTTTCTTAAGGTATTATATAAACAACAATGTCATGAACCTACAAAACAAGTCTATAAATTTCATATTAGCAATATACAATCGCACCTGTATACCTTATTTCTATGAGACAGAGGGAAAAAACTACTGCCACTCTGCTTGGCACTGATAAAATAGCATTTAAAATACCATGTGCCTGATAAGTCCAGTTCAAGAAGTATGAAAACCTATACTAATACATATTAAAAAATCTGTTTTGTTAGACAATAAAAACCAGTGCCCCAAGGATATATATATTTATTCTTTATATAAAAATTGAAAGTGAGATAAATGGCAAAGAAAGAGAATAAATATCCTCTAGGTCAATGGTGACGTAAAAATAGGAAGGAACTGTTGATTTAAAAAGATCTTAAGCTGTAAATCAGAAGGATATTCCAATTATGAAAGAAAAGAAATTCTAAACTAGCTTTCCTACAAGCATAGTGGGAGAAAATAGATTATGATTTTTACAGTATATCTTTGGTATTTTTCTTATCTGTATTGTGTACAACTGAAAGAAATGCTCTTTGATCTGTGAAATCACTTTCAGCTTTTTATTCCTGTTTAATATAAGAATCTGATTGGAAGGTGTGTCAGAAAATTGATGGGTGACCGATACCAATCATGTGAGAAATGCAAGCTTTATAAATGCACACACACACACACACACACATACAAAGCCTGCAATATCTGCTCCCTATGCTGCTGCCTAAGCATCAGATAGACATAAACTGAGCTGGATAAATAGAAATATAAATTCTGTCTTGTAAAGTCACATGAACACCATGAGATTAATATGTACTGAATATTAAATACATAAAGATTGGCTGGGGCTTACCCCAGTTTTAGCTGTTTAAAAATTAGTTTTCCAGACTAAGTCATGGCTCTCTTTGAGATCTGTGCAATCAGCCCTGGCAGCATATACATCCCACCTGCCTTATACATCTATTTTATAGTGAGGTTAATTCTTTTCTCTTTATCGTAACCACTGCCTTAGCTGGCTGGCTTAAATTAAGCTTGTAATCTTAATTACTGTCATAAATCTGCAATTTCCCTTTGGTAACTTTAAAAGGAATTTTTGCAAATCCCACATAGAAGTTAGTGGCAATAGTTTATTTTTAGTAATTGTTACTCTGCTAGGTGTTCAGTTAATATGCACAGTGGGACACGGTGAACTAGATTAAAGAAAATCTCTGTAGAGAATTAGAGATTCCAGCTGTATGGGATAATGAGGGGACTGACCTACAACTCCACACTCCCTGGTGAAGGCAGCAGGTTGGCAACATCCAGGGATAAGCTGAAAACTTCCTGCTAATAAAGATGCAGGCCAGCATAAATCCCTAAATAGCTTCACCCAAGTCAGCAGGCAGTTGACCACCTACTCTGAGCAGAGTCTCTTGTGCCATGAAGAGTATCACGTGCTACTGTGTATCTGTGCTAAGGAACAGCTGTCGGAAGAACTTGCCCCTATTGGAATGACAACACATATCTAAAGTTCGTGTTCCCACCTAATCCTGAGGGAAGGAGGTCACAGTGCTAGGAGCAATTCTTACAGCTCTGCCTCTATTCTGACAATAAAAATGCTGCCAGCCAGAGATGATACATGTGCACAAAACTATGATACAAGCTATTTCATACTGATATGGTATAAAGGTCCTTTTCCTCTTGGCTAATACAAACAGTCAGTGTATTCTATAGGGGAATGCTGGTGATAATAAGGGGAAAACAGCACTTGACAGGGTTTGTTTGCAGAAGAATTCCAGTCATATATGTGTCAATCACCAACCAGTACTTTTTCTTAAATATATATTGCAGACAGCATTCAGCTTGCAGTTTGCACAGAGGTAAGTCCTAGCTCTACCCCACCACCCACTGCAATGAAATTCCAGAATTCAAAAGTATTTCTTAACCACTGGCACTAAAGTCTGTGAATTTTAAATACAGAAAACAGTGACAATGCCAAGGTTCCTGTAGATTGAATGACTCCATTATTCTCTATCTAGCAGTGTACTTCGCTTTTAATGCTATTGGAGTATGAAACACTTTTAACAGATAAGTTGTTCCACAAGACAGACTTTTCTAGCTGGGAAGAAAACAAAGTAGAGAATCTCAGCAATGTACCAGCAGGGCATCATGGCAACATTTTTTTNTATAAAAAAAAAAAAAAAAAAAAAAAAAAAAAAAAAAAAAAAAGGTAAGGGGAGAATGGCAAAATTATACTGGAAGTAGGAAGTAATGTGTATTATATTAACCAAGCAAACTTTGTGCTGAAACATTCATGTACAGAATGTCATGCACAAAGAATCACATGACATTAAGAAATGGAATAACTGAAAGAGGATAAATTTTAATAAGGATTAGTAGTAATAGAAAATTTGAATAGAGTCATAATGAAAATGCAGTGCCTTTTGCATGAAGATTTTTGTGCCAACAAGAATTTCTGATACAAACCTCATCATAGGAAAGCCTCTTGATATTGATATCACATAAAAGAGGGAATTTAATATGACTAGTGACATAGTTGAAACTACTGGTACAATGAGGACCAGAAAAGGAAAAATGTAATCATAGAAATCCAATGACATAGTGTGAACAGAGAAGTATAAATGATATGGAAATGGAGATAAACTAGCCAGGAATAAAGATAAGCTAAAAAGACACAGCAGGTTCTTAAGACAGTTATTTGGTTTCATCTTCTTCTATGGAAAGAGTAGAAAGCAATAAGAATGAAAAAAACCAACCAAACAAGAAAACTTTCTTAAAAGATAAGCTTTGTAAATTAATAATTTTATAGAGCAACATTCTGGAGAAACAAATTACTAGATCTGAGGACTAAGGATATCCCTTCAAATCACACATTTGTATTTTGAGAAAGTAGGAAAATATATTCCTGTGTGTCAAAGATGACTGCATCTTCATTCAGCAATATGTGCACTGCACCTGGAGAATGTTGTGAATATTTTAAGGTACCTGAGAATGAATCAAAGACAATTAACATACCTTGTTATCCAAAATGAGATCATAGAAAGCTTGGGAACAAATTGCAACAATTATTTCTGAAACTATTCCTAGGACATGGTCTATTTCTGCTGTAGTATATGAAGCAACAGATTCCTACTACAAAAAACCCAGCTCTGCTTAGCCAGAAGCCTTCTCATTTCAGATGAACTCTCATCAACATCTATAGATAAGGTTAGACTTGTAAGGATGCACAGGATTTAATAAACAATGGAGAAATAAGGAACTGAGCCTATGGAACAGCAGCTGCCTTTAGCTGTCTCCACTGTGCTTCAACTACATAAAGAATCCTGAATCTTCTTGAAAGACTAGAGGTTTCAGCAACAAAGGTCAGGCTTTTATTAAAATCACATATAATTCACAGTCCAGTTGAATTGAAAAAAAACTATAACCTACCTTCAAAAATTAGTAATTGAGCTATTGAGAATGCTTGGATAATCCAGGAAAAGTTCACCAAGTAATAAAAATAGAGGCACCTCTAAGTCAAGTCTGGTAAAGATGGCTTTCTTTCTGTCTAAGTTATTTTACAAAGGTCAGCATTTGACAAGGATTTGAAGTAAAGGACTAAAATCTTAATAGCCTTATAACATATCCAACTGTGGTAGAAGGTACATATTCCCAATTTTCAGAAGTGCAGTCCATTACTTAGCCTACAGAGAGATCACTGATTTGAGCACAGAAAGATACTAAACTATTAGAGAATGTCCAAAGGAGAGCAACAAAAATGGTGAAGGGCCTTGAGGGGAAGCTGTATGAAGAGCAGCTGAGGTCACTTGGTCTGTTCAGCCTGGAGAAGAGGAGACTGAGGGGACACCTCACTGCAGTTACAATTCCCTTGTGAGGAGAAGAGGAGGGGCAGGCACTGATCTCTCTCTGTAGTGACTGGTGACAGAACCCGAGATAATGGTTTAACTCTGTGTCAGGGGAGGTTTAGGTTGGATATTAGGAAAGAGTTCTTGTCATAGAGGGTGGCTGGACACTGGAACAGGCTACCCAGGGAAGTGGTCAAAGCACCAAGCCTGTCTGAGTGCAAGAAGTGTTTGGAGAATTCACTCAGGCACATGGTGGGTTTCTTGGAGATGGTCCTGTGCAGGGCCAAGAGTTGGACTTGAAGATCCTTGTGGATCCCTTCTAACTCAGCTGATTCTGTGATCTCAAGATTTGACAATTCAACAACTGTACCAGTCCCTGAGGGCACTAAAGGTGATGGCTCTGATTAGCCTGCCCAGAGGCCTCCCCACACTCTGCTGGTGGCCACATCACATCCAGCCTCAGGCCTGACCTTCCACTTAGAATAGCTGAATACCATCCTCTTTTTGGTCCTACTTCCTTTTGCTCCTTTCTGGGCCCCTGTTTGTATGCTGGACCAATATTTTGCCACATCTGGGACTATAGAGAGAGCCTCTAATTTACAGTCATCTCTGCTAGTCAGCACAGCCTGACCTCAGGTCCCAGGTCCCAGCCCAGAGGAAGCAGCTGCCTCTTGTTGCTCCCTGTGCTGTAGCACACTGGTACGCCTGAATTAAAACAAGAATACCCCAACAAAGAAAAAAAGAAAAGAAAAGAAAAGAAAAGAAAAGAAAAGAAAAGAAAAGAAAAAGAAAAGAAGAAAAGACCCCAGAAAAACTCCAAAGAAATCAAAGTCATTGGAGATAATGCTGCAAAGTTTTACAGCTTCAACACTTACTTGTGTCCAAGAATCACAAAATCACAGAATCATAAGGACTGGAAGAGACCTTCAAGTTCATCAAGTCCAACCATCAATCTAGTACCACCAGAACCACCCATAAACGAGATCCCCAAGTTTGAATGTTTCTTGGGGCAATCCTGGCTAAAGTGCAATCCAGATTGAAACTCCTGAGTTACAATTTCAAGGTTCTGCAAGAAACTTTGATGGTAATTTGTCTTTAGAACTGTAATTTTTTTTTTTTTGCTTGTATCTCTGATTTATCTTTGGTTTCTACAAGTATTAAACCAGTGCCATCCCCAGTGTCACAGTGAAACGTTATTTCATATTTAAAACATTTCTGTGAATTGCAAAAATGGTAAAATCTGTAAATTTTCTGTTTCTTCTATAACTCTCACAAGCTTGCTAGTGGAGGATAGATGAGTTGAGTACCTGTGTCATGAGGCTGAGACCAAACATTTAAAAGTCTGAAGATTTAACAGAGTACTCTGCCTTTAATAACAGCAGTGGAAAGGTTTCAGTCATTCGTCAGAGAGTTTTGGTAGTGGATACTGAGGAATTGTTTAAAAAAGACACAGTGAGAAATACTGGGCAGATGATAGCAAGACATAACAGCAGAATTACCTTTGTGAAATTAGTGTCAACAGCTGTCTTAGTAAATCATGCTCATGCCCCATTTTGAAGTGTGTGTAGACAAACTGGTTGAACTGTGTGGTGTAAATATCATGGAAGTCAGGGGAAAATTCTCTCTGAGCAATGGAGGAAAATACCCTTTATATCTCTTCAGTCTTTTTCTCAACACATTATAGCCTTGGTTCCTAGTATGCTCTTAACTCTTCTCAGAATTAATTATGTACCTACAGAATGAATGGGTGCTAATAAGGACTAGAAATAAAGTCTATGATAGGCAGAGTCACCTGTCATCACTGGCCTCTTGATTTGTTTCTAAGTTGGCTGGTTGCTCTGGGCTGACCCATCCTTCTAGTCAGATTACTGTGCTAGGTCATTGTTGATATGAATGGTAGCTGACTAAAACTTAGTAGGGGCATCAGGAAGGCTTCCCCATAAGTAAATACTAGCTTTGTGGTTTGTTGTTGTTATTGTTTGTTTGTTTGGGTTTTTGTTGTTGTTTTTCCCGACACACTCAATGTCTGGCTTTGTGTTTTAAATTACTGCAGTGAGTGAAAGTGCAAATAACTGAAATGCAGATTTGTCAGCAAAGCCACAGTAGAAGGTGAATTAAACTAAAGATTTTGTGCAAGTGCATTTTCTGGGTAGGCAGGTGGTGGCAGTTTATTTTCACTAATCTTATTGCTCATCAATTCTCATGTTTCTAGCAAGAAGACAAGTGAATTGTGGCTGATTTATAGATCTTTAGAGAGGCCTGAAGGTGCAACCTTTAATTTCTTTTTGGGTTCAGACATTGTCTTACAGCTTTGAAATGGTTACTGCTGCTGCCTAAAAGATTTTAAACAAATTTGCTGACTTCCTAGATAAGTCCACTGTTGTTTTGAAGCACATTGTTTCCATGTCAAGCTGTTATCTGTTATTAGAGTAATAGGAGGAAATGGAAAAAAATAGCTGCAAATTTTGGAAGCTGTCACATTCATACCATCATTAATTTTGATTTATTTACTTTTATTCCGGAAGCATCTCTGTAAACGGTATGAAGGAGAAGTCAGAAAAATGTCAGGTCCTATTAAAAAAAAAAAAAAAAAAAAAAAAAAAAAAAAAAAAAAAAAAAGAGAGAGAGAAGATAATTAAACAGGAGGAAGGAGATGAAAACAGCAATTTAAATGCCAGTACAAGTGACAAGCTTGTTAACCTGCTCAGTCCATGACAAATAAGAACAACTGAGATGGGTGTAACAGTGGAGGTGGAAGAAACTCAATCAAGTTTTAAGCAAAAATATAGAGAAGAAATCTTTACATCTGCAAGTAATACAGGAGCTCTTCTGTGCTCTGTCTACCAATGTGACTGCAATACACATGTGCACCCTTGGATGAAACAATTCAGATAGCAGTGTTTAATGGTATTCTAAGCCAGCTTTCTGGAGATGCCTTGCTTATTTTTTTCAATTCTCGGTTTAAATAGAGGTGCTCCTTCCAATATTCAAGCTAGCTGACTGAAAAGTCAAGTATGACTACTAAACTGTTGTGACAGAAAAAATATTTACTAGAAGGATTCCTACAAGGAGCATTCACAAGGAAGTTTCCTTTTAAACTTTAGAAGTGTCAGACAAATATTAACTATTGCTTATAAACAAAGTAGTACACAAGTGGGAGGAAGAAGCAGAATACCTTCCTCTATCTCATTAGTAGAGGAAAGTTAGAAGTGCACCTTTTTTACTGTGTCTTTTCAAAAAGTCATAAGTGAGCTGAAAAAGCATTTCTAAAGTGTCTGTGAACAGTAAGGCCAAAATTATAAGAACTATTTAACATTTAATATAAAGGTTAAGCATTAAAAAAGGTAAAATGTGCCCATATTATAGCTCAAAAGGAATGTGCTAAGGAAGACTGCTGAATTTGGTTTTCCATTACAAAGAAAATAAAAATTTCAGACCTAATACTGTCACCAACACATTTGCCTCAATATGAGCCTTTCCATTAATTTCAATGGGAATTGGATCTATCCTTCTACTCTCTAGGCCAAGCAATGATACCAATCAGTCTTTAAAACCATGATTTATTATAAAAGCAGCCTGCACAATATCACCAATGAAGCACTCCTTTGTGCTCAAAATAGTGTGCCTTTTCAGAATATACAGAATTTGCAGTCAGAATACGTATTGGATTTGTGCTTGTGTTAATGTTTCTCACTTCTAAAGATGTCAGCTTTTAATTGGCCAGAGTTTACCACTGGAATGGGCAGCCAGACTCCCTGGTTGTAAGTTAGGATAACATCTGTCTTTTCAACTTGCTTTGGCAAAGGAAGCATGCACAATTTTTTGTTATTCCAAAAGCCCTTGAAGCATGAAGAACACGAAGTTCCAGTGAACTGGAACTTCTTCCTTCCACTGATGCTGTGAATAGTTGATTTATTTTCTTATCTTTTTTTCCTCTATCATTCCCTGAATGGCAGTGCTGTACCTGATGCCCCTCAGCTGGCCCCTCAGTTGTCCCTCCAGGCTGCCAGGGCACTGCTGACACATTCAACTTGCCATTGACCAGGAGTCCCAGGTCCCCTTCCACAGCACTGCTCTCCCACCTCTCATTCCCCAGTCTGTCTGTAGACCCAGCATTGCCCCACCCCAGGTGCAGAACTCAGCACCTTCCCTTGTTGAACTTTGCATGATTGGTGATTCTAATTTGTCAGTCCTCTAATTTGTTGAGGTCTGTCTGTAGGTACTTCCTTCCTTCAAAAGGAATCTACAGCTCTTCCAATTTTGTATCATCTTTTCACTTGATCTAGTATCCCTACCAGTCCTGTATCAAGGTCGTTTATGAGGATCTTGAAGAGCACAGAGTTTGCTGAACCCCACTAGTGACTGGTCTTCATACTTACACCATTTAAATTTTAAAATTAAGATTTTAATAAAGTTGAAAATACTCTTTACTCCACAAATGATGCTGGCATGTATGTATGACATACTGAAATTACCATTCAAGCAAGCTTTTTGTATATTTTTGTGTGTGTGATGCTTTAAAACCACACAGTATAGCTGGCTTCTAACATTTAGAGCTAAATAGACATAGTGAAGTGAAAAACCGTAGTTAATAAAAAAGCAGAATGTAGATGGCTCTTCAGCAAAGACTAGCCTAATTTTAGTGTGTTTTTATAACAGGATTAACAGAAGGGTTGAAGAGAGCAGAGGAGAAGGAGGTAAGATGGTCAGATGTGCAATAAACCTGAAGAAAGGCAATTGTAAGGGAGCATGGTAAAGAGCAACTAGTTGCACTGAGGTAGAGGTAATGCCACCCAAACTGCTGGAAGTCCTGATCACTTCCAGAAGATATTTTGGGAAGTGTTTTAGCTGCTTATCATTGTCCCAGCTCCAACACTGGGCTGGTCTCAACATTGACTACCTGCATTGCTAAAGTGCAGTGGCCCCTCTAAAACCTAGAGTTCAAGAACAAATCCTTGAGTGAACAGGGATGTCCAGAAAAGCCCTTCACCTTTCTTCCAGCATAATTTAGATGTTAACCAGACCTTCTGAAGGTCATTTTCTATACACTGTTTTTCACTAAAGGACTAAAGGTGGAAACAAACACCATGTACTTCCAGCTGAGTCTGAGATGGGGTATTTCAGGTGCAGCAATACCTTTGAAACGTAGACCTCCAGAAACAACCAAGGACAGTGTTCTTTATGGTATAATGTTATTACATGTGACATGTCTTTGACAGATCTCTTTTATGTGCTTTTAGCCTATGGCAATATGTTATGGAGAGAAGAATTCACTGACATATCCAGGAAAAGAAACCCAATGCATAAAAAATTGAAATGACAAGGTTGACAAGGTTATTTTGTCGCTCTTGTTGCATTATGATAATAACTAACAAACTGGTATGCTGCATCTAAAACTTAGGATAAGCGATGCCTTTTTCTCTCATACTCTCTTTAGTACATTTCAATATTTGCTTTAGAATATTTCTCCTCTTCTCCCAGTAGAGTAAAATCAAGCATTTTGTAGTTTGTTCACTAAATACCCCTCTCTGCAGTGTTGCATTTATTTGTCTTCTGTTAGTGTTGGCAGGTTTTTTTTTTTTTAGTTTAGTCCTTAGATTGCTTATTTGTTTATGTTACCATCCTGCCTTCTAAATCCAGGAGGGGAGAGAACCACAGCAGCACCTTCCAGAACTTTTTCTCTAGCAAGAAAGGCTCTTTGTTTTTGTGTGTACCTACACACTTCTCCTCCTATGAGCCCATTGCAGTCACTACTGTTCTTTCTCTATCTTCCCACTTCAGACACCTCTGTCAGTCTTTCCTAAATAATACTTGACTAAAAATGGAGGCATCCATGATCAGATCCTTCCCTAACTAGGTTTAAAAAGTGAAGAGGGTTTGTGACCCCTTGAAGATGTTGACTATTGTTGTGATTAGATCTTTGCTCTTTTATTCTTAATAGGAACTTTCTTTTTCCCCCCTTTCTTTTTGTTTGCTTGTTTGTTTGTTTTGAATAAACTATATAAAACCTTAAAATGGATCGGCCTACATAAAACCGCTATAAATAGATATTATTCACTGAATTCTACGGGCCATTTAAATAAGCTTGCTTAAAATGTAAAGTAAGAAAGTTACTAGGGAAAAAAAATCAGTCTCTGAAATCAGATGCACAGAACCACAGGCTCCAAAGATCTATTCCTTTCTTTTTTTTAACAGTATGAAAAACCTCTTCCATGCAACACAATATGGAATATGGAACTAACTCATAACAAGCTTCTGAAGCACTAACACATATGCTATATCTGTCTTGTGCCTGTAACATTTTGTAAACAACTGTGTTTGATGTTTGCTGTTGCTTCTTTGATCTTGTAAAATCCACCACAGAGATATGAATATGTTCAACAAAATCTAAGAATATTTATTTTCTAGTTATTGCAGTCATATTGTATTGTTAGAAGTTTGTTTCCCCACTAATGATGAATCATTTCAAGTGATGCATTCTCAATAAGGGAATTAGAGTCACTTATGACAGATTTTGCAGTTCAGAGGTAAGATCAATCATTTCTCAAGACATCATGAAACAACTCTACAATGCAACTGCACACACAAAGAAAACAAACTAGAAGGATATTTTAAATAAAACTAAAACAATTCTTGATAATTTTCAGAAAAATCTATATCTGTTTCAGAACAATCTGCATTTACTTTCTGTGACAAATACACAGACAACGCAGTATATCTGTACTAAAATATCTGATAGCTTAAAATATTTCATACTCACTTTTTGTTCTCACATATGGTATGTCTTAACTTGTATTTCAGTCAGAAAAAGAATTTTCTTTATATAAGATGGTTTTATGACCTAAATGTATTAGATTTTTGTTTTCCAAACACCCACTACTGGTATAAATGGTAAGACTACTAAAGACATCTGTAAGTTCACCTTTCTGTATGCATGGGGTTGTATGTGTAGATAACACTATGAAGGTAGAAGGAAGCATGCTGGCTGCTCAGCCTAGCTGTGGAAATTATGCAGGCTGTACGACCTCCTTCAGAAACCTTGGACTGAGCCTGTAATCCCTGCAGGAGCTCACGTTTCCCGCAGCCTGCTGAGGAACTGGTAGGAGGCAACCAGAGAGGGGAAGTGGGATTGGAGCAGTAAGAGGAAGACTATGGGAAGCAATCAGAATATTGCTTCTCCTGGACTTGTGGAAACACCAGAGTCTCTCAAGCAGGAATTGTAACTGTAATTCATAGGGTGTTTTTTTTTTTTTTTTTCTGACTGAGCATGGACTATTAACACTGTGTGTCTGTGTAGCACACTATTATTTCATGGTGAAGCTAGAGAAATTTCAGACTAGATACAATGTTAGAAAGACAAAGGTAGTTTAGCTATATCTCAGCATGGTCTCCAAATGGAAGCCTAATTATTGATCTATATTTCTTAATCTAGTTTTCATTAATTCTTTCTATTTAGAAGACAGATTTATATTTAAATACTCCACCAGTTTTCAACAAACAGTAGCACATTTTCAGTCCTATCAAGCAGGAAAGTTTGATCCAATCCTTCTTAGATTAAATTCTTAGGATGCATATTAATGATTCCTTAAAAATCTATTGTTTGTTGCAAATTGAACAACTATGCTTTTCCATATTAAGGTTCTGCTTGAGGCACCTTACCTTTCATTGCAATTGCCCAGTGCTGAACAATGTTTTACAAGGAAAAAAACAAAAAAAGAAAGAAAAGGTTAATGACAAAGATCTTCCATGTTTTTTTCAAAAAAATGTGATGTGTTTGAGCCTTCCCCTTTGAGAGTTCTCCAGACTCTGTGTCCAGTTTGAATGGTTTCTGCAATACAGCACTGAAGGCATTGGTGATTTTATGTGAAGTAGTTATTAAAAAAAGAGTTCTGCGTGACTCTTCTATGCAACGAAGAATAGTTTGAAATAAAGGGCAGCTCCTATCTCTGAGACAGAAGGTTGTGAGAAATTAAGAACAAAATAAAGATAATGATTTAGAAATTAAAGTCTAGTGTCTACAAACTTTTTTTATGTAGTATTTTATCTCAGAAATTTCCAGCAGAGTTTAGAAGGTGTCTATTTTTCATCAGTACATTTATTTTAAAAGTGAGGAACAACCCAGATTTTAACTGGAATTCAAGCAGAATATACCAGTGTTGGTCTGATGCTTTTCACTTTGATTCAAGGAATGGAAATAGATAGCAATGGTGAACAGGGTTTTGATTAAGCCACTGGAGCTTTCAAGCTTAGGAGAATAGTTATTCTTGAAGGAGTGGGTAGGACTCAAATGGTATGAGCACCACAAATTCCCTCCTAGGTCTGGTGAGCATCTTCAGAATTGGAGGAAAAAAATACCACAATTTATATTATTCTTCATGGGAGATTTCAAAAGATACAGCTTAGAAGTAGTGTCTCAATCCTCTTTCTGAATGCAGAACTATCTCCTTTTGATATAGTGGCTTCCAGTAACGAGATATTCCTAATATTGCCTTTAGATCAGGTGGTGTCAGCCTGAGGTAACTGCAGGAGGGGGAAGAATTACACTGAATAGAGATCAAATATGGTGGTGGGGTTAACTTCTAAAACTTTATGTGGAGGATAAGGTGGGCCTACTTTCATTGAGAATTATTAACTTAAAAAAAAACTGATTACAAAATGAGGTAATGACATGGGTGATGGCAGCCAAGAGAGTTCAAAGTGGACATCAATTCTAATACTGATTGTTCAGCTGTAAATATTTTTGTTCCCATATGTTGAATTGCAATGTGGGGGGAACTGTCTGTAATGAAGAAACTTTTCTAGTGAACAATCTTTAGATTATACTAAATAGTGTATTTATGCAATGGGGCTGCGAGCAGCCTCTGGGAGCTGTTACCAACCTTCATACACATTCATGCTCTCCTAAGGATGTCATCACCTTGGGCTGCTATCCAGCAGTTTGTGTGAGAATAACTTTGTGCTCTACTGAAGCAGGGAACGCTACAGAAACAGCAGAAATGTTTGGCAAAACTGTGCTGGAACATCCAAAGGGTGAAAGCTGTGAAAATCCGACATGTTTGCTAAATAGGTCTCCTCTTGTCTGAGTCAGAAAATCTGCCAACTGCCACAGCATATACGGCACAGAGACTTCAAGGATATTAATACAGTTAATTTCTCACTAAGCATGGAGATACCTGCAATTTGCCCAAAGAAAAAGTGATGGTAGGAAAATGTTTAACCTTCATCTATGGTTTAGCAGCAGCTTTGGGGATCTGCTTTGATTTAGCAATGATCTAGCTCAATGCTTTCTAAATTGGTGGTATCTATCTATCTACACACAAGCTTTTAATTATCTTGTGGCAATATTTCTTCACACTGGTATTATAAACAAAAGGAGGTTTAGAAATGCATGAGAATGTCTGGAGAAGCTTGGGTAACTTTCATAGTATTTATGACCGATTTAGGAGCATTTAAAATAGCAAGTAGATTTTAAATTTATTAAAGTTATAATGCTTTATATTTAACTTAACAAAGAATATATAGTTTCTGCTAATATCATAAAAATAATTTTGCAGTATATTTTTAATATTACATAGCAGTAGATAAAATATTAAGCATATTATGGTATTTTGAATGAAACAATGTGAGATGAAGCTGCATGGAGACCACATAACTTGTGAAATGTAAAAGTTTAATATTTCTCAAATTGAGTCACCCCCAATGCTTGCATGTAAGCAAGGAAGTGCCTATAAGGAGCAGTTACACAGAAATCCCCAAGACCTTCTCCAGGAACTCAGCATGCATTTCTAAAGTGCCTGTACCCTAATACAGGCAGTATGGGGAATCAACACACTGAGGTAAAGACCTGTGTGCAGTTGCAGGGGTTTTTTGGGATCATAAAAGTGTTGTGGGATGACTCCCATGACTGGAGTGCTGCAATTCAATAAACTCTTACAATGAAATGGCTCAACTGGTAAATGAGGAGAGAGCAATGGATATTGACTACCTAGACTTCAGTAAGGCCTTTGAAACTGTTGCTCACAGACAAGCTGTTAAAGTATGGGCTGGATAAGGAGAGAGTGAGGCGATTGAAAGTTACCTGAATATCTGAGTCCAGAGAGTGGTGGCTCAAAGATTAACAGGAGGCCAGTGACTAGTGGTCCTATGAGGGGTCACTGTTGGGTTCAATCCTGTTTAACATCTTCATCACGGGCCTGCGGATGACACAGAGCTGGAATTAAAGGATGATGATCCAGAGGGTCATGCTGCCATCCAGCGGGACCCTTACAGGCTGAGAGAAATGGGCTGAAAGGAACCTCACGTGCTTCAACCAGAAGAAGTGTGAGGACGTGCAGCTGGTAGGAAAAAATACCAGGCACCAATAAATTCTGGAGGCCATGCATCTGGGAATCTGCTTCACAGAAAAGATACTGGGGCAGGCTTCATGTCATCCAGCAATGTACCCTTACCACAAAAAAAGGTGGAAGATATCTTGGGCTGCATTAAAAAAAGAGTTGTCAGCAGGTTGAGAGTGGTAATCCTTCCTTCCCCTCTCCTGAGCACTGGTGAGGCCACACCTGGAGTTCTGTGTTCAATTCTTGCCCCCTGAATACAAGAGAGACACAGACAGACTGGAGACAATCCAACAAAAGGCCACAAAAATGATGAAAAAGCTGGATCATCCTTCTTATGAGGAAAGACTGAGAGAGCTGGAACAGTTTAGACTGAAGAAGAGAAGCCTCAGAGGGGAACTTAGTATTATACATAAATAACCTGATAGGAGGATGCAAAGAGGACAAAGCTAAACTCTTTTCAGTGCTGCCCAATGACAGGACAACAGGCAATGGACACAAATTACAAATACACAGGATGTTCCCACTGAACATCAGGAAGCACTTTCCTTTACTCTGAGCATGACTGAGCCCATGCACAGACTGCCCAGCAGGTTGTGAATCTCTGCCCTTGGAAAGCTTCAAAAGCCACCTGAATGTGGGCAATCATACCTAGGTGGTCCTGCTTGAGCAAGAGGCTTTGACCAGGTGAACTCCTCAGATCTCCTAACTTCAGCCAGTCTGTGGTTCTGTGACAATACTGTGTCATCACAATTTCTATGATAGTGTGTGAGTTTTATGAGAGTAGAATATCTGAAAATAAAATGAGATCATTCAAATAGATTATAATGAACCAGTGATTGAGATGATTATAAATAGCATACTGGGAAGTTAAAGTAGTTTTTCTGTAAATGAGGTCTCTGAGGAATTTTGATGCTGCCAAGACAGATTTGTTGTGTGCATCATAAATACTCAAGTTCTAGTTTGTAAGAAACTAATAGATTTTTGTAATAAAAACTGTTTAACATATGGCTTGTTCTTTAGACCATGAAGGATATAGTATTTTTTCTACTATTTTATTAATTTTTTTATTGTTTGGTTTGACAAAACCCCTTACAAAATATACTCAGTTGCTATCTCTTTATCTAGCAGGTACTAAAAGAAAAAATTAGTCCTTCAGACTCACTGTAGGTAGTTAAATCTCTATTCATCATAGACATTCACTCAAACACTGCAGTTTTTTGTATTATAATGATCCTTTTTTTATATATGCTTTGATATGCAGAGAAATACTTAACTACTGGCATCTGAGCTACTCTCTGCTGAAATGCTCAAACTCTGTAGGTTTTCTTATTTATGCTGAGACCACTTTATATCTCTCTGACAGCATGAAGTGGGCACATCACATTTGTATTCATTTTCAGGCTTCTTATCACTGCCAAGTTGTTGAAAAGTTCCCTTAGTTTTGATCCACGCTCAGAAGTCCTGCCAGGCATAAAAAATACTAAATGGGAATCAGTCACAGTGCAGATACCACCCTTTAATATTGGGCTGAATTTTGAGAAAAAAAAAAAAAAGTATTGCAAGTGGTGAACCACTTGCATGAGGGACAAAGTATGTATATTGTGACAGCAAGTTTGGGTGGGTGCTGTACAATAGTCTTGAGGGCTTTGTTTTACATTTGAAGCTTTGTTCTCTCTGAAATTCCTAACAGAATACTGAAACAAAATTGGTGAACATTGAACTATGCAGGCGAGGTAGGCTTCTAACCTTGCATATTTTATCTAGAAAGATATGGCTATATTAGTTTGGTCTTCTATAAATATTGTATTAAATACTTGCTTTTAGAAGAAAATTTTCCTGGGGATATTATCTTCTTTAAAAAGGGAGTTGCAATATATTGCACAGAACAGTTGGGCTCAGGCTTGTGAATAAACCATATAAACATATATAGCTCTAAGAGCATAAACAGGGAAGAGTGTCTGAATTCTTTAAGACAATTAGGTAGGATGTAAAACACATTTTACATTCCCCAGGTTGGAACAGGATCCATGTTTCAAGTCATGAGAAGAAGGCTTGCTAAGAAAATATTTTAGCACTATGAACTTTCACAGCAATTAAAAGTTGCACATTAGTAAACAAATATGGATGTAAGGAATCTAATTTTAATAAGAATTTAGTTCATTAAAACATAAGGAGTAGGAGATTAGAAAAAGAAGAATGTTATGTTATTCAATAAGTATTTAAACAAACCTGGATGCTTGTCTCAGTAACAAAATGAAAATGCTCTAAAAAGGAAAAAAAAAAAAGAAACCAAAACAAGTATATGATCTTGTCCTAAATCTTTTCAGATCTATTAATTTCACTGATACAGGTGTCTGTATTCCCATTCCTAATGAGATTTTAGCTTGTGCAAACATTCTGGTATTGCTAGACTTTCTCATCTGCTTTTTATTATCTATTGAGCTATATCAAATTTTGGCTTCAAAGCAAATACACTTTATGCTCTCTCCATAACTTTTTTCAGCATGTAGAAGAAATACATATGAATGATTGATTATCTGAGGATCAAATATATGTCCCATTGTATGATTTCTAACCAGTTTTTAAGAGACTGAGTGCTTTTTGATGTTTGTGTTAGTTAGAGCTCTGGGCAACACCCGTCACTGTTGTTCATAAGATGGATGGTTGTAACTGCTATTATGTCTACTGTGTGCAGTTCCAGAGAGCCACTAATATAAATGTTGTATGGTTTATTGCTTCATGGAAAAATGAGCCTCTTAATGCAGCGTGGCTCTGGTTATTCTTCATTACCTGAAATACTGTGGAAGAGCTTGTATGTCTAATGAGAATTATAGATTCAGTGCAGAGTGTACAAAATATAATTATCACTGTTTCCAGACTTAAAAGGGTCTTATTCATCATGTGCAAAAAATATTCAAGGAACATTAAGAAACTTTGTACCTACTTATTACACTGACTGCATAGAAAAATGCATAATTAATGAAGGAAACCTAAATCTTCTCATTTCCATAGGTCTTTTTTGAACCATTTGTTTGACAGTGAATGAACATGAAGTTTGGTGTGACAGAACCTTGTATGTATACACAACTATTGTCTGTTTTCCTCTGTTTCTGTCTATAGCCATGTACAATGGATGATAACAAATACAACCTTTTCTTCCATTTTGCAGTAATGTGGTAAATGAAGACTGTAGATCAGATTCTAAATATCTTCTAAATGTATAGAGACTGTGGAACACTAGGAAAAATTGTATAATATTTTGTCTACTGTTTAAGTGGAGTGGTTGGTGTTTAAACCTGGCTTTTCCTCCATAAAAATGAATTCATTCAGAAATATGACTGTCTATATTTATGTATGTGCATTACAACATGATCACTTCTCAGATGAGAATAAGTAACAGATACTTATCTTGTTCTAGAGTTCTAGTTAATGTTATGGCCCTATCATAAACTTTTTAGGAAAAATGCAAAGGACTTACAAATCTTTATATATTTTCATAGCAAAATGGTACAAGCAAAAACTGCAAAAAACTCATAGATGGTATGAGAGTATTTTTTAAATATGTTTTTGTTTTAATTATGTACCAATTTTGGATTGAATGTGACACAAATTTTCAGGTATTCAATAATGGGCAGCAGGTTTTCAGAAATACTAGAACAAAAAGACCTTAAAATATTTAGCTGGGTTTCATAGTTCAGCTTTTATGTTGCCTTTTTTCACTTAAGTTAAATTTAGTCTTTAAGAGATAGTCTCTTAACTTGTTGGAGCTAATCTCTGAAATTAAAAGATATGTAACCACTATATAATGCCAGAACATGTGACTGTGTTGTTAGCACCCAGAGAAGTTCACTGAGATTAACTTCCAGCTTGAGTTCCTTGCTACAGCAAAAGTGACAGGAGCAGAAGGAACTTTACTACATGATGCTAAGTGTCTCAAGTTTCTCATAGGTTTGAAGATAATGTATGAAAGAGCTAGGCAAGCAGAATAAAAATGCCTTTACATGCAGGGACTCTAGTAAATGAGAGAGACAGAGATTTTCTGCCCATTAGCTAAAGGAACCCAACACCTGGGACAGGAAAAGACCAGATGCCAGTCTAAAAATTATTAATATAAAATTGATAGAGTCATTAATATAATAATAATAATAGCAACAACAAAAATAATAATAAAGCTTAGATCTTGTAACCTATATGAATATTTATATTTGCACTGGAAATAAGACTCAGATCTATCTTTCATTCATCTTTTACTACAAAGAGCAAAATAACCACTGATTTTATTGCCATTTTCCTCCTGTCTTTTTCCACATGATCATTGAATTATTCCGTGGAATGATGAATAGCTTATTGGCAAGGTCATTGTGAGACCTACTCAGAATATTCTGTAACATGATAATTGATTTGCTGTCTGTGTAGACAACGTCATGCATCAGCTGCATCACTGCAATGACAAAAGTTAGTGACACACAAGAGTTGAAATCCTCTTCTAATTCAGTCAAAATATGTTTAATTACATGTTTTGATTAATAAAAATAATTAATAAGAGCAGTATGAATTTTAAGGAACTGAAAAAAAAATATAACTGTGCTGAATTAGTGAATATGCTTTGTGTGTGTGAATATGCTTTGAAGATCTTCTCTCCCCAGATATACAATACACAGTACAAATTTATGAAAAACCTTGTGATCCATTACAGTCTGTCAGTAACATCAATCATATGTTTACAGACCCTTCAATGGATTAAGGTCAAAATTTTATGGATGATATAAAAGGCAACTTTTTTCTATATATTGTTTTTATAACCTTGTTAGCTACAATTAAGCTATTTTTTAAGATTGGAAAGATGTTCTCTGGCAAAAATAATATTGAATATTGTGGAGCTAAGTACATTTACTTCTATATATACCAAGTAAGAAACAGAACTACTGCAACAGAAGAGATTAACGTGGATGATTACATTATTTTTAAATGGATGTAGGGTTCATACCCAAACTAATAGAGGAGTGCTAAACCACTGGAACAAGACAGCAGTTCTTTCTAGTTTGATTAATGAATCATACAAGCATGTGTAACTGTCTAGGTTTTCAAAATCAACAGCAGAAGAGTAACCAGGGGTGTACTGGGGGAGGGAGAGGGAGTGAAAACAAACCAAACCTTAAAGATTTGTTACTCAGATCTATTCATTTATCCCTAATTACAACAGAGCCCTGTTCACTGCTGTTGCTGAGACTTGCATCACAAAGCACTAAGAAGACATTTATATAACAGCCTAATAAATGAGAATTTCAAAGTGAAATTGGCTCTCTTTTCCCTCCTGTAAGCAGAAAAAAAAATGCAAATTCAGATGAAAAATCTATAGAATGAAGTCACTTTACAGATGTGCTAAATCAAATTAAGAGCACTTTTATAATATTGAGCAAATGGCAGCTGTACAAAATTACTCATTTGTAAGCCTCATCTATTACAGTTAATTTTGCTGACTTCAAGTACTTAATTTACATTTGTTAAACTAGCTAAATAATGTGGGAGGCGGTACAAATGCTATGTTTGTTCATAGTAGAATTTATCATGTAGCTTAGGATACAAGTGTTTTGGCTACTTTGTCATTTCCTTCCTTTCTTGACAGCTTTAATCAATGAAATGGAATTGCTAAAAGGTATTTTTAAGGTGCTCTTGTTTTAGAGCTGGAATTTACTTTTTAAAGGGCCATCAGATTGTGGTAAAAATATCTCAACGAAGAACACAAAAGTTAGTAGAAAGTTCAAGGCTGTCTTGACTCTTTTGCTTTCTGATACCTAAAAAATGGTGTCAGCTTCTTGACCCTATCTGTTTCTTTGGAGCACGCCCAAGAGAATTAAAAAGTTTTACAACACCATTATATTTGTATGGCTAATGTTGAAACTAGGAGGACACATAATCTTTCAGGTTCTTTTTTCTAATGATGCAAGCACATATTCATAATTTAGGATTATATATGTCATGGTTGGTTTTGGACTCTGCAGGAAGCCAACCATATAGGTAGCAGGTAAGCTTCTCCTCTATTAGACTAAAATTAATTTTTGTGCCGGAGTCTGCCGGGAATACTAAGGTCCTAACATTTTATTGACCTTAGTGAAAAAGGAAATAATTTTTCTGATGTGCTACTAGACCTGGTTTTCAGGATTAGTTGGAGTGTATAAATTGAAGAAAACTGCATTTAAAAAAAAAAAAAGTGCTCTTAACATATAAACACAAACTCCTGTCACAGATTTTTCTCTGCAAGAAGTTTTCCAGCAAAAATACAGAGATTTAGTCATTGCTTGGCAGAGGGGGAAATAAAGGCATCCACTGAAGGCAGGACAAATTACCTTGACATATTTGGGTAATGGCATGGGATTGTTACCACTTTTTTTGAGGTCATTTTTGTAAATTGACTACCTGAATGTTTTATATAAGAACACAGAAATACCCAGAGGTGGTTGATGAAGTTAGTAGGTCTCAATGTTTCTGTTTCCAAAGTTATTTTTCATTCTTTCCCTAATTCCTAATATTTTGCTTCCTTAGTGACTGCCACCAAGAACTCAGCTACTGTGTGACCATGCTCCTGTCACAGCTTCAAGATTACTCATAAAGGGTGGCTTCAGAAACCATGATGATGTGTGAGGTTGGTGTTATTTTTACTCACATGTAACACTTTTCTTGTTTCAGATTTCATCAGCCATCTTAATTTCTTCAATAAAAGGGGCTGTCAGGCATTGGAACAGGCTGACCAGGGAAGTGGTGGTGTCTCCTCCCTTGGAGTTATGTAAAAGATGTAGAGATGTGATCCTTAGAGACACGGTTTAGTGGTGGGTTTAGTTATGCCAGGTTAAGTGTTGGACTTGAAGATCTTAAAGGTCTTTTCCAACCTGAATTATTCTATAATATTTATCCCAGTTTTTCTCAGAAGGACCTTCTGCAATTCTGCAGTTCTTGCCTCAACTACAAATTTCATATTGTTAATTATAACAATAATATAGCTACATATCTATTTTAACATTAATAAATTTTGTGTCACCATCAAACTTTAGGTTTACTCCTTACTTTTCCAGACCATTTTTGGATGCTTTGAACAGCACAGGACTCAGCAGGTGCTTGTCTGCATCTCCACTGTTGGTTTCTTTTTTAAAGAAGTATTCCACCCACTACAACTGACTGTTTGCTTCCACTCTCTTAGAATATTTTTATTTATACTAGATTTTTAAGCCATGGCTGATTACTTTTCCTCAACACCCCTGGTAGGTTATGGAGAGCAGATTGCCCACATACTTGCTGATCCCTTCAATGAAGGACAGTTACTGTTCTACTGTTGGTAGAACAGGGATTTCCTTTGAAGAACTTTTACTGGCTCTAACAAAGAAGCTTGTATTAATCTAGTTCACTAATTCTGTACTTTTTATTGAAATGGCAATAGAAAAAGTGAAATGAATGTGAGTTTTCTGCTAATCAACACGAAAACCTACTGTATGGTGTTAATCTTAGTGGCTCCTAGTATAGTAACCAATAAAACATTAGAAATGCACAGGAGCTTAGAGAAACACCAGCAAGAGACATACTGACAATGCAAGCTGACATGTCATCAGTCACTCTGAGTTAAATAGTATAGAAGTGCAAGAAAGCACCACAGACAAGAAATTTCATAAGTATGTGAAACTGAAACTTTTCATTTTTTGAGTTTTACAACAGGCTTAACCACAACCAACTGACTCAGAGAAGTACTTCTGTAAAACAGGTAAAATACTGATAGAACGAACTGTGGACTGAGATGGCAAAAGTTCTGCTTTTTTCTCCTGCAGAAGAAATCTGAAACTTACATTTATATTGCAATAATATGTGATTTCTTCGTGTATTCTTCTTATCTAATCTAATTGCTTAATGCATGGCTACATGATAAATTATTTTTAGTTTGCTCTCATAAGTGCTTTGTATCTCTGGGATTAATATAGAGTATCTTCTTCTTTGGACTCTAATTATCTGTAGAGGACTCAACAAGCAATTAACATGCATGTCAGTAAAATGGAGTTCTTGTGGGTAAGAATATCTGAGATATTTATTGAGTCAATATTGGGCGGGGGAATGAGAAAATGTAAGATTTGATTAATATTTGCATTTCCCTCTCAATTATTGTTTGTGAATCCTACTTATCAAATTGTAGTATTCCTTGCTAGGACTAATATTCTGAATCCTGGTAAATTATTTATAGTACAGTAAGTCTCTCATGGATCCTGACTGGACATTTTAAGGGCATCCTGAATATAAGTACAAAATAACATTATTGCTTATGTTGTCAAACCTATACCTGAAGTTATACCAGACAATTTCAAATCTCTCGATTAGTGTTTTCCTTGACTTTAGAATGTTTATATTACTGACATGAATGTATTTTCATCAATATATTAAACACAAGGGAACATAAATTTGAAGAAATCTATTGATTGAAAAATCAATAAAAAATCCATTGTCTTCAAGAAAATCTGTACTATGTGGTGATTTTTTTCTAAAGCTTAGTCAAGTGCTTATTTTAACTTTGATTTCACAACAAGTACCTCAGTGTCTTTGCACAACCCTGATGCTGCCACAAGTAGTTTTAATAGATGAGGGAAAAGGTAATTGGGGATTTCATAATACATTTTCAGCTGTCAGTTTCAAGAACAGTACAGAAGACCAACTCCACTAAAAGCTAACTTAAAGTGCCATTCAAAATTCTGAGTTTTCTTTCAGGGGTGCTGCTGGAGTTCACTACACACAAAAAAGAATGGTGCAGCCAGGCATACACACATGCAACAAAGTCAAAGAGAGAAAGAAAGGAGAACAAAAGAAAGAGAAGCATGATGTAATATTTCCAATAAATGTGGATGCCATCTTTTTACAAAGATGTATCTACATCCTATATTAGATTCATTTGTTTTGAAAAACATCTCTCTGGAATTTTTGTTATATAAAAAGTCTGTAACACTGCAGGTTTCAGGTGGCAGTAAGAGATTAAAAAAAGGAATGATAAAACCTTAGACAAGAGAGAAAGAAATCCTTTCAATATTCTTGTCAAATAACAACAACAAAAAAAGTAATCTAAAATATAAAAGATGGTGAAATCTCCACAGAACTGGTATACTGTAATCAAAATTCTGATCTGTGCCAAAACAATTTTATTAAGAGAAATGCCAGTTAATAGTGTGACTTTTATTTTAAATTTAGTATAGTTATATCTGAGTGTTTTTACATAAAAGTTCCCTTTTTATATTTTAATTAGAAAATGTGTATTTATAACCATACCTTCCTTCATGAAAAGATTAAGTTACTTGTGATTTTGCATTGCTGCTAGGTTATCACCAGGAGCTGTCAACACAGATAAGCTGACACATTGATTATATCACCATGATTAGTAACAGTAAACCCTGGTTTGTGATGAGGAGTTCCTCATCCTACTCCTACATGTACAACCAAATGAAGGAACTGCTGCAGTAGTGCAGAGCTTCACACCTGTCAGCCAGGCTCTGCCTGATCATGGTCTCCTACACATGCAATGCTGCATTCAGGCCAAGACTAAAAAAATGGTCACAGAATTATGAAATATAATTATGAAATGTAGACTGTAAATCTGAAATTTAAGACCTGTAAAAATCTTTGAAGATGCTTGAAGTAATAAGTCATATCAGTAACAAACAGCCAAAGAGCAGAGAAAAAAAAGTTTTAGGCCCAGGGAGGGCAAATGGTGAAGCAAGAAGTCAGTAGGGTAATTCAAACATAAATGGAGAGTTTTAGAATCAGGGAATCACAGAATGGTTTGGTTTGGAAGGGACCTGAAAGATCATCAGGTTCCAAGCCTCCTGTCATAGTCAGGGACACCTGCCACAAGACCAGGCTGCTCAGAGCTCCATCCAACCTGGCCTTGAACACTACCAGGGATTGAGCATCTGCAACTTCTTTGGGCAAACTGTGCCTGTGCCTCATCACCCTCTGAATAAAGAATTTCTTCCCAATATGAGAACTAATCCTGTCCTCTTTCAGTTTTAAACCATTACCCCTTATCCTCTCACTACCTGCTGGTATAAAATGTCCCTTTCTCCTCTTTTTATAAGACCCCTTAAGGTATTAGAAGCCTCAATGCAGTCTCCCTGGAGCCTTCTCTTGTCCAGGCTGAACAACTCCAGCTCTCTCAGCCTGCCCTCATAGGAGAGGTGTCTCAGCCCTCTGATTATTTTCATGGGTTCCTCTGCACCTGCTCTCACATGTCCTCATCTTTCTTGTGCTGAGGACAGCAGAGCTGGGCACACTACTTCAGGTGCAGTCTCATGAGGGCAAATGAGAGGATCTGTGTCGCTGGAAGGCTGGAGCATTTCTTGCTCCTGCGCTAATGTCAAGTTGAAAAGTCCATTCTCTAGAGATGATAAAAATCTTCCTCATAAAAAGACAAAGAGGGATAACACTGAATAGAAAGGAAGTAAAATTCAAAGATTTCAAGGAGAAGGGGAAGATGGAGTGTGAAAGGGTGGAACAGTAGACTTCTGGGAGAGAGGTACTGTTCTGTGAGGTAGGGTCTGGACCATTGTGCTCATCAGCTCAGACACTGCACTGACATCTGCATAAGGCAACGTGAGGAGATCTCTCAGCTGTTTAAAGCAGAAGACCATGGGGTCTAAAGGAATGTGAATCATCTGTATTTCAGAATATCTACTAACACTGACAAGAACATTATTGTGTATGGACCAATGGCCAGGCACTGGAAAGCTTTTAAAAATGGAGGTGCAAATGATACAAAAAGTTAGCATTATAGGTTTAGCAAATAAAAATCATCTAATCTTCTTCTAGTCAAGACTGTTAGAGAAAGATTGTTTTGAATATTTTCAACATTGACAGAAAAAAGTTTCTCAGCCAGGCAGGGAAGTCTTAAGACTTGTCAAGAAATATAGGCAAACATTTACTGAGGTATGTCCAGGTTAGATGCTTGATAGGGATTTTCTGTAAGAAAACATGGCCCAAAATTGTTCATTAGAACATCATTTTAGACCACTAAAAATTCAAGAGTATCTAATTAAATCTAATCATATAATCATTATCTAGGATTTGATGTTCACTACTGGTTTGTGCTGACTCTTACCTGAGCTGTTAGCACATGAATGGAAGTTGCTTTATTCTTATCTCAGAAATGTGGTTTTTGTTTTGTTAAAAGAATTAAGAGACAATTTTGTATACATATAAAATACTATTTACGAGGCAGAAAGTTCTTGCAGAATAAATGGAATTGTAAGGGGGAGAGAAGAAGAGGCAGGGTTTGGTGTTCTAATTCTGATGAAATTCAAGTTAACAGAAAATACCAGCTGACTTCAGTGTAACAAAAATCTGCCCCTTCAAAAAGGATGCAGACATGTAATTATGAATACTGAAGCTTTATTTCATTCTTTGAAAATGTAATTGGAAAAAAAAATCTAGAACACGTTTTCATTTCAAACAAAAATCTTTTTATTCCTTTTTTAAGTACAGTTTTGTATTACTAAAATGAGATACTAATGACAACTTGGGAAAACAGTGTGTGTACCTGGTATTAGTAACTTTTAAGATACATTTTTAACTGCTACCTTTAAAGATCTTAGCTATTATTCTTACAAGGTAAGCATTTGTAATGCTTAATAAGTGAGCAGGTGTCAGTCATTGTGAGTAGTCGAGAGATCTATCATACTCTCTAGAGGCAGTTTCTGACTCTAAACAGCCAATCTTGTGGTCTAAATCCTCTATAAAATGTGGGAATTCAGCAGCATGAATTTAATTCACTATATCTGCTGGTTCTTAAGAGAGAGAGATGAAATAAAAAGAATGTAAATGTTTCCAGGCTGTCCATCAGCTTCATGGTTCTTGCAGTGTTTTTAGGGTCAATGCTTTTTGTTTTAAGAAGGAAGTTGACCTATTCTTAACATTTAGTAAGTGCCAGATATTCTCATTATTTCTGCCAAGTAAGCTGACACAGTGTATGAACTCTTATAGTGGTTTTTCAGCCAAGAGTAGATTGGTAGCACTTAACTTTTTTGTAGGAATTAACCTTTCTTGATTTTGGTTCTGCACACTACAGGGAAAATATAAAAAGGCAAAGCAGAGGGAACAGGGTGGGGAGAACCAAACCCCAGGCCTCTGTGGGAGCTTTGAACAGAAATACACTTCTGCTGGTTATTGTAGTTCATACAGAACGTAGATAATTGCTTTTGAGTTGCAGCTCTTAGTGAAAAAGCACATTTGTAATGTATAATAGCATAGACACAAAACATCTCCTAAATGGTTTATTAAACACATTCTTACTTAAATATCTATATTTTTAAAAAACCTCTTCTATTGAAACCACATTATTAATTTTCATTTTGGATCCATCCTACATCTGTTCAAGTTCAGAGATAGTTCACCTTCTCTTTTGAGGCTGTACTGTTACAAGAGGCAGTGGAGTGCAGAGGGAAAGCAAACACTTGGCTCTGCAGACCTTTCTACCACTTATGAAAGCATGGAAGAAGGAAATGCTGACTGACTTTTAAAAGCTTAAAACAAAGAGTGTGCTAAGTATTCACTTGGATGGATGTGAATGAATTCCTGACTGAATTCCTGAATGGAGATGACCAAAGAGGGGATTAAATAACAAAAAATGTTATGAATTTGATATTTAAGTCAGTCACTGTAAAAATCAAAACTGTTTCTATAGAGTCAGTTTTGTAGAGTTCAACTTTGATAATGTTATTATAAAAGTTTGGAATAAATCAAAACTTTTGCATTGTTGTCTTGGGATTCAGTAAGAGCTTTCTTTCTTGTTTACTCCACTCTGCATATTTAGTCATAAGTTAATTTAGAAAAGATCTAAATTTAATTATGATCTGAGATTTTTTGTGACTAAATTAAATGAATTGAACTGTGTTCTACTGTAAAAAAAAAAAAAAAGATAGTTTAATTAATTGTGTTTGAATTGTATTTGGTTTATATTATCAGTGTTGATTTTATGCTGTTAGATTTTTTATAGTTCAGAATCATGTATTATTAACCCTGTTGCAATCACTGTGAAGAGTATTGTTTCTGAAATGAAGATGCTGACTTTGGTGTCATAATTTTCATGTCTAGAAGCAGCAGTGCAAGCTTCAGTAATATTTATAAACATAAATAGATTGAAAAAAAAAGTAAGGCATCATTTAAATGAATAATTCTCCTCTATTCTGTGCCTTGTAAGTGAAGCTGTGTAGGTTATAGTCAGCAGAAGGTTTGACCTAATTATAACACAGCTTTTCTGGGAATAACTGAGGTAAAGCATCACTTTGTTTTCAAGGACTGAACTTCTCTGTCCTGACCAACACTATGAAGAGAAAATAAGGAAAGAACAAATTTGAAGTAACTGTCCTTTCTTTTAGTGTGCAGTGGAGCTCTGTTTTGCCTAGCAGACCAACAAATATGTTCAAGTCATACCATAGTGTCTTCTTCAGTGTTTATTTCTTCTAGAAAGCTGAAGCCTTTTGACATGACTTCGTGATGCTGAGCTCATTGTCCTAAATCAGACATAGAAAAATTAAAAAAAAAAGAGCTTGCTGCCAATTTTTTCGATCAGTGCTGTTTTTTGGTAATTTTTTTTTTTATTTAAGGGTAGTGACTATAGCAATTTCACATTATTTTGAAATAATATTAATTAAGAGTTTTAAGTTAGCTAAACAATTCTATAAATTCTGCCCTGTGTCTGTATTTTACATTTAGATTAAGGACCTGTACAACTAATGAGTGAAACTTATTTATTGGTGAAGGTTCTGGAGCACCACTTGCTTTTGTTTTCTGCTTTGCAGCAACGGTCTTGGCTTTTTACACAATTATAGAAAAAAGATAGATCATCTGCTGAATTTAGATGTGCTTATTGAACAATAGTAGAAAGATGTCCTCATGCTGTGAAGTGTTCACTGTGGATCCCTTTTCAAATGGGTTTTCTTGGAAGTCACTTTTCCCTGAAAACAGGTAAATGCCATAATTTATCCCTTTTTATGGAATCACCTGGCCTTCTGGAATACAGAATGCATGCATACTTGAATAGCAAAATTTTCTAAGATTGTTTCATAAGATGCTTCCTTATTGCTACCTCCTTTCCTCCAGGCTAAACAACTCAGATCCCCCAGATGCTCCTTGTGAGTCTCATGGTCCAGACCCTTCACCAGTTCCATTGCTCTTTGATCTGAAAGTATTCAAACTATGAATGTAAACCAACTGAAACTATACATGAGCAATGATGAGCGCTACATCAGCCATTATGTACAAGAAAAAGATATATAGATCTCCCTGTGCAGCTTTCTAAATGTTAATTCAAAATTACACTGAGTAATCTAAAGTCATTAAAGGACAGAAAGTATCAGAAAAATTGGTTGGAAGCACTAAGTGTTTTAAACAAATAGGTTAGAAAGGTTAGATAGACTAGGTACTCGAATCTGGTAAAAGAAAAAAAAAAAAGCAAGTGAGTGCATGAAGAATATATGAATCACAAATAGCCAGGAGAAAGTAGGATGATTAATAACTCTGATAGCTTGAGAACCAGTGAGTTCAAAATCAAATTATTATGTATCAGGCTTAAACCAGTAATAAGATGAAGCATTTTTCACCTGATGTGTCATTTAAATTTTTTGCCAGAGAATGTTGTGAAGCTCAAAAATATGAACTCAAAAAGGGATTAAATAAACCCATAGGCAGGATCCATCAGGCATGAAACAGCTATGAAATATGATGCTTTGAATAAAGCTTCTAGCTCATGTCAAAAACTGAAGGAAAACATATCCTGGGAAAACATACCCAAGGAAAACTCTCTGCTTGCTGTTTCCCACTCATTCCTTATCAAGTGCCTAAAGACTTCTGGTACATAATGAGAATATTTCTGTTAAAACTTTACATATAGGCAGTTGCTGAGTTAACTAACTGCAGAGAAAAGGATAACTGAAAAGCCAAAAGTGGCGTGATGAGGAATAGCAGTGACAATAGTTTTGCCAATTTGATCCCATTCTGCAGGAGGTGGAAGACAGAAAAGCCACAGGTTTTATTCTGGGGCTTGCTGTTTAGGGCCTCCAGTGTACATGCTAAACTCTTCAGACATAAAGTTACTGCCTCTCAGGAATGAGTTTTCTGACACTGACCAGGAGTGCATAGAGCTACCACCTGAGCAGATAACATGGACTTCAATAAATCCTTTCTTGAAATAGTATTTAAATATAGTGACATTGTTTTCTTTATAAGGTTAGTACTGCTTACTAGACCTTACAGCTTCCCAAGAACATTGCCTATGCAGGCCCATGCCTCTTCCAGTTGATGTGAGTATCATATCCACCCATTTCATGGTTATCTCCATGAATTTTGCCAAGCCAATCTAATAATCTGTGTTGTTAATGGGTTTCCTTCTGGCAGCAAGTAAGAATAATAATGCATAGTACCACTAAACTGGCTTTTGTCCATGGAATGTAATACTTTTTGAGGTCATTTCGAAGGAAATACATAAGATTCTGGACAAATAATGAAAACCTAGTTGCATATTGTATTTCTTAGGCTTGCTATTCCCCTCAAGTCAATCATGATTAAGATATGAATTTGAGTTGAGCTCTGTGATCCTTGAGGATCAAAGTATCATCTACTTGTAGCAAACAAATCGTTTTAGCCTTATTTTTCTACATGGCAGACCTTCTGAATGACTTTGTTTCTCTCATCATGTTGAGAAAGCTCCTCTTCAAATCTGAGAATACAGCTACTGCATTTAAGGGTTTTTTTTTTTGATGTATATATTTTTTTGAGTCTCCTATGTGGTCTCTTGCTCATATCTTTTTTTAATAGATCCCTCCTGATATACCTGGAGATTTATACACTTGTGCATATACAATACTTGCAGAAGTACTTTTGCAAGTAATGGCATAATAGTCACAGGAATTTGAAAAGTTTAGTATTACAGTTAAGCCTAGAAGTCAGAAGTTGAGTTCTTTGCAATTGCAGGCAGTAAATACCCAACAGAGGTTGTAAAGCTTTTTGTGCCTTTAATAACAAGGTATCTCAGTCATTTGTGTTGTTCCACAGCCCACTACCCTGGTTTTACTACAGGACTTTCAATTTCATAATTTGAAAAAAAAAATAGTAGGAATTTAGATTACATGGAAACATGAAGTGAAACTCACTCTCTTCTGATTGAGCATGACTGTGTTAACTTTCTTGGCTCCTCAAAGTATCAGGTACAGCTAGGATTCTGGGATTTTTTTTTTAGGAAAGTCAAGAAATATTCCAGAGTTATCATTTTGCCTTGCTTCAAGGAGACAAAGTTAGAAAAAAAAACCAAAACATTTTCCTGCCAGAGTCTCCATATAGCTGCTTTTCAACCTATTTAAACAGTGAAAATTTGTTTTAGATCTCAACCCTATGAAGGCATACACATCCAACTTTGAACTTCTGAACAGTATCATTAAGTTCAGACAAAGCCATTCTCATGCATTCCTTTCTGACAGCCACTGTGATATTAATAAATGTTCCTGTGTGTAGACTTACAAAGAAGACATCAAAGAACTTGCACAACACAGTATGAATAGGCACAGTATTTTTGGCAACCATGTAACCAGTATTCATTTCCAAAGCAGAAAAATATAGATATGGATATGTTTGAAATTCTTAGCTTTGTACTGTGTCTGTAAATTCAAGTTTAGTGCTAAAATTAATTAATTTTCTGAAATCAAAAGTGTTTTCTTTCATTTAAACAAAATGAAAATTGCAATTATCTCACGATCAGTTGCACAGTTTTTAAGTACACCTGGAAATTGATTTCATCTAGTTGATTTAGCAAATTAAAGAATTACATCTGTGATATCTACCCTTTTCTATCTATTTATAAAATATCATCTGAGTCTGTGAAGTGTAGTTTGACAGGAAATTATATTATGCTGGCTACCTGGTGCTCCAAAAGCAAATAAAGCAAGCAGAAAGAAGTGTATCTGCTGTGTAAATGCAGCCAGGAGGTTTAGTTTTACATTCCATTATTTCTCTAACAGTTGTAGAAAACCCTCAGTCTGTGATGCATAGTGATGGAAAGCTACTGCATTTAAGGGACAAATTTTAATTCCTACTGAAATCTTTTAATTGCTTTCAAAGTGGTGATCTAGTAATCAGTAGAGTGAAATCCAATATGGTTCATTGTAATTTCAAATCTCCCATATGAACCTGGATTGTTCCCCTCTAGAAGACAGGAAGTTTTAGTGTCAGCCAAATGAATCTCTTTGTACATAGATTAATCAGATATTAGGTGCTATCAGTTAGCCATTTATATAAGATTTTTGGCATACTGCTTACATGTAAGGTAAGGAAATGAGACTCAACACTGAAAATACATAATATTTTTCTTTTTTTTTTTTTTTTTTCTGGAATATACTTACACACACATTTAATATTATTGTTAATGTTAATTGACATTTTTATTTTGTTGGTTTTTTAAAAATCCTTATTGGAGTAGTAACTCTAAAAAGTCTTGAAATTAATGAAGTTTTCAGAGTCAGAGCACTATGATGAAAGAGCAAAGGATAACTTCCCTGCATGTGCACTGTAGGATTCAGTAAACAGTCTCTATTTATGAAATCCTCATTATGGTGTTTTACACTTTGAGGAAATGCTAACTACTAACCATAATGTATGAAATAAGGTAAGTCTGAAACAAACTCAGAAATTCTAGGAAGCAAATATTTAATCAGATTTTCTCATTAAGCTTAGGAGCTCGTATAAAAAAACAATACCTAGCATTTTGTCAGTTGAGCAAAAAGCTGATTAAGAATTAGCATTGTCTTTAAAGTTAGAAATTATTGTAGCTTCCATTGCTTAAAGATTATATGTTCTCCTCCCACACTACATTCTGAATTGTACCTTGGTAAAATGTATTGAATTCTGATATTCTCAAACAGTTTTTGTATAGACTGATGTATAGAGGAGTTAGCATCTTGTTTCAGCACTATGAAAAAAATCACTGATTTCAAATAAATATTAATTTAGGGAGCTCCATTTAGAATTGTCGACATTCAAATCCCTATGACAACTCAGCCCCACACAGATGCTCTTTCAATCCCCCCAGAGCAGAGAGGAGGAGAGATTAGCAAGGGTACAGTGAGAAAACTTGTGGGTTGAAATATAGGCAGTTTGATAGGTAGAGCAAAAGCCACACACATAAGCAAAGAAATTTGTTTATTTCTTCCTATTGGCAGGCAGAGATTTAACCATTTCCAGGAAAGCAGAGCTTCTTCACATGTAATGGTTGGGAAGACAAAGGCCAAAACTCCCATTTTCTTTCCCCCATATTTTATTACTGAGCACAGTGTCATATTTTGTGGCATTTGGATTCAGCTTTCCTGTTTTTGTCACCTGTGCACCCCCAGTCCCCTTAGTGTCAGGGAAACCTGATAAAACAAAAAGGCTTTGATGCTGTGTAAGCACTGTTCGGCAACAGAGAAAACATCCCTGTGTTTTCAAGATTGCTTTGCTCACAATTCCAAAACATATCCCAGACAAAAACCAGTACAGAATTCAGTGATTTGTGGTATATTCCTTTGCTGAAGGTACTGCAGTCCTCTGCAAGGGCTTACAATTCAGTTATTGTATAATCATAATGCTTGGTGCTGAG
>WBNO01014641.1:94843-117034 GCA_013400575.1 Peucedramus taeniatus | reverse complement strand
CCCATAGGGAACCACAAACCTTTACCCTTTGCTGAGAATGCTATCTGAACTGAATATTTTTTCATTATAATATATCTTTATTACTTTTTAGCCAAGTATGCATGAGATAGTGTAGTACCCACAAATGATTATGATGTTCCTTGTGAGGTTTCTAGATTGCCTTTCTGAGTTATAAAAAATTCTGTATCAAAAAAGCAATAGCAGCATATAAAAAAAAAGAGGAATGCTTAGACGACAACTAAGAGACCAGATAAATACATCTGGCAGTAAATATTTTTTTTGATTTTAGAACCTGATGTCAATAATGGCAGGTTTATTTCTTTGATTAAAGACAGTCACATTTTGCAAGGAAAGTCTAGGGGTAGCAGATCAAAGCATCTGTATGTGATATATGACTCTCAGAATAGAACCCAGTCAGCTTATCACCTTAGGCAAAAAATGTTAATATGTCTTCAGTCTACATATTTTGTGCTAACCACACCAGCACAGAAACAGATGTAACTTAGTTGTGCCCCCACAAACCATGTTAAAACCTCAACATCCTCATTTTACATGTGACAACAGACTTCATGATATGCATACAAATTATTCTTTTTACCAGAACAATTTCTTCACATAACTAGACAATTTGGTCAGTTTTATCCCCAGTATTTTTTAAACATAATGTATATATATTCAGAAAAGAATTTGGCTTTTTACTCCATATTAAATTATTACATTAATGGAAAAGAATTGCAATTCAGTTCTTTTGGATATTTCATAATCTTTCTAATTTCATAATTTCATAATTGTTTCTTTTGTTCTACATTTAGTTTCTTATTATAAAACAGCTTCAATTATTAAGTGTTTAATTATGACTTTGCACACTGGAGATCTCCATTAGACAATAAAAAAAATATTGTTTTCAAAAAGCCTTCCCTACAGTTCATAAACCTGAGTGAAGGAGGAAGAAGCTTCAGCTACTGAAAATCATAAATTTCTATTTAGGTAAGATTCTTCAGGTATTCCCCCTTTCTCATACACTGTTCATATATTTTACCTGTGACCCAGAATGGAACATAAAATCATTACTGATAGTGTTTGAAATTAAGTGCAGATTGCAGAGCAGTGTAAAATAGTAAAAAGTGAATTAGATTGTGTGAAGTGTCAAGCTTTATGCAGTGAGCACATACTCCTCTATGGGAAAGCAAAGGTATAATTTACAAAGCAAAGAATGTATGGCCTGAAAATTGCAATGTATTTNCTACTTGAGTACAGCTGAGTATCATAAGAGTTATTCAAGAGATTTTGAGTTCCCAGCCCAGCTGTGACCCAGACATGAAAGAGGTCCTTGTTTTTATAAAGGGGGAATGTTGAGTAGTTTTGCATTCAGATGTAGCAGGAGAGTTACAGTTATATGATGTTCAGCTTTTATAGCTGCACTTCAAGCAGAATAGTTGAAACTAGAAAGTATTCAGAGAATAATGTCAAGAATGGTAGGAAATCATGTATAAGATGTATAAGAAAGTACGAGGAACTTGGTCTCTTTACTTCACCAAAGGAAAATGTAATGAGGTTTCAAATATCATTTGTAAAAGAATCCATCTTCATTCTGGTAGTCACCATGTAGATTCAATTGCTGGAACCTTTGGCTTCAAAATAACAAGGAGATTTTTAATAGGGAAGTAGATGAACTTTTGAAGCAGCTAGCTAAATGAGACAATTTCCTCATCAGAGAGTTGTAAAATCCAGATAGGTAATTCTTTTAGACACAGTTTGTGACAGGAACTAAAAGAAGAAGTAACTATCCATTTGATATTAACATACAGAGTTAAAAACTGCACCTGAAAGACTTGTTTGACTATCAGTTAATTGTATGCAACATGCTCAATCCTGTTTTCACAGCCTGCTGTCTTTTAATGTTTTATTTACTCCTTAATTTTACTTATATCAGATATTCTTGTCTATGCTGTATAGAAAATGTCCAGGATAGTTTGCTTTAGAAAAGATGCAACAAAGCTTATGTTATCAGTACTCTCATAATAATTAAAATTACTTGTATTCCATCCCTGCAAAAATCTTCTTTCAAAAAAAAGCTACAAACCAAAAGGTGCTGCTGAATTAAGATGTTTTCTATACTTTTTAAAATTTGCATAAAATCTCCCAGGGTAAATCAATCTCAGCATTTCATTCTGTACAGAACTCAGGCTCCATATTAGTCTTTTTCAGAGCTATGATCCATTCCTTTATATAAGAAGAATACCTCCAGATTTGTTCCTCAGAAAGCAGTCTGGTATAGGAAGATTCAAAATTTTGCAAATAACCAGAACACTTTAAAAGTCAGTCATGTTTTGTTGTGTTATTTTGCTTTAAAATGGCTGAGTGATGTCACATTGTCACATAATAGCAAGAAAAGTTCCTCAATCTGCTCTGTGGTCCTTACTTCAAAATTTCCACTGAGCATGAGGTTCAGACATGCTTTCTTTTTTTATTCTTTGTAAGTGAAGCCAGCTGTGTTGTTAAAGCCTCTTAGCTCTGCTGAAGTTTCTGTGTAGACAGCTTAAGAGAGGCTCTCCAAACCATAGAAAGAACAGAGTGATAAATGCAATCTGAAAATCAAGCACACTACACAAACTTCTTTCCAATGTTACAGTTATGAAATTAAAGCAACATCAATCAGAAAATTTCAGAAATTGTAGTACTGTTCATCAGTAAAAATTACCTGGTTGATACTGCTTTTATTGCCTTCAATGAATTCTATAACAAATATGCTTATTTGTAAGTAGAAAAGCAATTTAATTTAACTCCCAGTTTTACAAAATATCCTTGGCAGTGGGGAAAAAAAAATAAACCCTATTTTCTTAAGTTTATTTTAAATAAAATGTGTAATGAAAATTCTGCAGTTCAACATCTCATCATAGAAGATCCCTGCAAATTCAAGAATTAAGGTGCAAAAATTGCCCCTCTGGGAAGTGTAGCCTCTCATAATGATAATTGCTGAGGAGCAGCTGTGCTGAAAAGAACCTGGGGGCGTTGGTGGACAGCAAGTTGAACATGAGCCAGCTGTGTGCTCTGGCAGCAAAAGCAATCTTGGCATGTGTTAACAGGAACACAGCTTGCAGTAGATGGAGAGAAGTCATTACCCTCAAGCAATTAGCACCCATCATGTTTACAGTGATGACTACAGTTCTGGACCTCCCAATACCAGGAAGACATCAACACTCACATTTAGGATGCTTCTCACTTGCATCCAAGACTTCACATTCAAGATTTCTCAAATTCTTGGCCTCAGGGGCAATGCTTTGGACATCCTTACACTTCATTAACAGCAGAATGGTGACTTAGTAGCTTAAAGACTTGACAAGCTTCTAGCTCGTGACTGTGCTACAGTAACGTAACAAAAGTGGTTTTCTGTACTTCTTGAAAAACTTGTACTTAATTTTGTGCTGTGAATGTTATACCTGTTAATTAAAAAGTAGCAGCAGTACCTGTCAGGAAGAAGAAGTGTGCCCACGCATAATTAATTGTTTAAATTAGGCCAAACCTTCACTTTTCCTCACTTTTCCCATGACAGAGGTTCACCTTTTCTTTGTTTCCAATGTGTGTGTGAGTGTATGTATATATATATATATATTCATATATTCATATATGTATACCTGCACACATCTACACATACATGTCTATGTATATGTACACATATATACATATATGTATACCTAAAGAAAACTAAAGCTTTTCTTGCTTGATTAGAGATAGGATTGATGCCTTATGTTTTAGCTTTTATATTTTTCAGATTCTGTGCTGCTTTAGTGTGTAGTTCTAAGCTTCATATTAAGGGATGGTAAGCTCTCTTCACAGAGTAGGGAGACAAAATATTTCCTTCTCTAGCTGAGGAACAAGGACAAATGATCCAAATTTCAGGCCCAAGAGCATAAACAGCAGTAAGAGAAAAACAAGAAGGATGGGACTTCATAACCTGAAGGTGTAATTGGACAATTAACTCCAATATGCAAATGGACCAGAACTTATAAAAGTGAGAGACCCCATGCATTTTGTGACCATTTTGGGTTCACCTGGGGTGTAGCCCTGGCTGGGCTCTTGTGCTGCCCAAGGTGTATCCATTGAGGCCTTCTAATAAATACCTACTTTATTCTTTAATTCTGTCTAGCCTCTGTTCTGGCTCAGCCTTCATAAGGCATAAGTTTGACATTTTCATGTGAGGAAGTTTAATTTCATCCTAGTTAATTATGAATTGCTGTTTTTCCAGCAAATGACATCCAGTGCTCAAGATGGTTTTTAAAATTATTTTTATAATGTGCAAAGTTATAACTGTTGAACTCAAAATCTGATCCACTGCAGAACTTCATGTATACTGTAGCTCTGAAAAGTAAGTTTAGGAGAAGGTCTTAATCATAGTTCATCCTGTGGAAAAGTTACTACTTTTAGATAAATAATATTTAGTTACGTCAATGTAGGATTTTCATTGGGCATTTTACATTTGTTAATGGAAATAACAGCATGTACAAAAATCAAATTAATATTTCCAGTATTTTAAAAACTGCATGTGCTGAAATCTCTTGGAACTCAAGGTTCAATATACTCAAGCCTCGATTAAACTTAAAAAAACCCTTTACACTACCATAACAGCTGACACTCAGATGGTATATGTTGCAATTGATTTAGATCATGTTTTCCTCTTGAACCGGATAATGATTACTAGTGACACAATGAAACAAGAATGTTTTTAAACTGGACATGTCATTTACATTGTTTGTGGGAGGAAGCCTAAAAGAGAAGTGAGATCATGTGGTTAGAGTTCTACAGTAAGATTATGTCTAACAGAATCACAGAATCATAGAATATCTTGAATTGGAAGGGATCCACAGGGATCATCAAAGTCCAACTCCTGGCAGTGCACAGCGCACCCCAAGAGTCACCCCACGTGCCTGAGAACATTTTCCAAATGCTTCTTGAACTCTGTCATGCTTGGTGCTGTGACCACTGCCCTGGGGAGCTGTTCCAGTGCCCAAACACCCTCTGGGTGAAAAACCTTTTCTTGATATCCAACCTAAACCTGCCCTGACACAAATTCAGGCCATTCCCTCGGTTCCTGTCACTGTCACTACAGAGCAGAGATCAGTGCCTGCCCCTTTGCTTCCACTTGTGAGAGAGTTGTAGCTGCAATGAGGTGTCCTGTCAGTCTCAGCTGCTCCTCACACAGTTTCCCCTCCAGACCCTGCACCATCCTTCTGGCAGTCGTTTGGAGGCTCTCTAATGGTTTAATGTCCTTTTTATACTGTGGTACCCTTTCACTCGGGGTGAGGCTGCCCCAGTGCAGAGCAGAGTGGGACAATCCCCTCCCTTGCCTGGCTGTTGATGCTGTGCCTGATGCCCCCAGGACAGGGCTGGCACTCCTGGCTGCCAGGGCACTGCTGGCTCATGTTCAACTTGCCATCAACCAGGAGCCCCAGATCTCCTTCTGCAGTGCTGTTTTTCAGCCTCTCATTCCCCAGTCTGTCTGTACATCCAGGATTGCCCCATCCCAGATGAAGAATCCAACACTCCTCCTTGCTGAATTCCATGTGGCTGGTGGTTGCACATCTCTCTGATTTGTTGAGGTTTCTCTGCAAAGCCTCTTTGCCTTAGAAGAAGTCAAGAACTACTCCCAGTTTTGAATAATTTGCAAACTTACTTAATATCCCTTTGAGTCCTGTATTCAAGTAATTTATGGAGATGTTGAAAAGAACTGGGCCTAAGACAAAACCAAGTCAAGTGAAATGTAATATGGAGGTGTCACAACTGGCTGTAGCTTATTGACCTAGTTTAGACACTGTAATCTTGCTAAAATAATCAAAGGATGGCAATTTTTTCTGCAGCATACATACATCCTTAGAAGACAAAATACAGTTTTCCAAAAAAAAATGCCCTTTTTCTTCTCTGCCATTGGCAAATAGAGCAGGAAATAGAAGGTTTCAGCTTCTTTTCCAAAGGATCTCAAAGAATCCATGGAAGCTTATTTTCCTAATTTTCAGAGAATAACATCAACTTCTTCACATTTTCTGCTTAACACTTTTAGCAACAATTGGCTTTTTCTCTAAAAGAAATATATCTGCAGCACCTCCGTCTATTTGGCTTTCTTTTTCCCCCACCACTTCCTTTAAAATTGGTTGAATTTAATGAGTGCTCTAAAGCTTGGCCCATGGCATATTTTCACCTCTGATTATCTGAATTATACAGGCTAGTCGAAAATCAGCACAGCTTTATTTTTTCCCTAAGCAAACTACTCTGGTTTTAATTGATCTTTCTTCAATCTTGTTCTAAGGAAAAGAAGAAAAATCTCTGTTACTTCCTTCTTCTCATGCTCAATTGTAAACCCAAATGGTTAAAAGGCAAGACTCCATAAAAGATCCAAAATTGAGCAAAGAAAGGGCTAGGGTGGCTTCTCAGAAACAAATGAATTATAAGTAAGAAACAGGTTTCCTCTTCTCTACCACTACCCACATCTGAACATACAAACAACAAAAACAATGGTAAGGTAAGGAACAAAATGAGGACAAACTCAAAAAAGAGAAAAAAAAAAAAAAACTGGTACACAGATAAAATCAAAGACTGTTTCCTATCAAGAGTTTGTTTTGGAGTATTTATATTCATAAGGTGAATTTTTCTCTCAACTATATCAGTGGACTGAAACAGAAGTTTTATTCTGATTTCAAACTAAACCAAGTTTACATCTGGAGATTCACCTTTGATTGCAAGAAACTTCATCCCAAAACTCTCAACAAAAAGCCTAGTAATTACTCTTGGCAGTTTTTAGTAAAATGTTCATTCATAATTGCAAGAGAATATGAGAAAGAGCACACAGAACATCAGACACTGATTTATTTTCACACTCCAATTCTAGAAAACCTTCAACTCTTGTTCAGGTTGAATTCTAACTCCACGGTCCAGTGACTTTGTTATGCTTTTAGTCCTAACCTGAGAAGCTTTCTTTCTTTTGGAAGCTAGATAAAATGATCACATGTTTTCTTAATGTTCATTTTATAGAGGAAAAAAAAGAGTTCTGATGCCACTCCCCATGTGTCTGCTTTTTCTGCATTAACTAGCTCACATTCTGGAATCAGACATCCCAGGTATCTGGTTAGACTTTGCAGTTTCAGTTCTGTTAAGCCCATCTGGAAATCAGCTACTAGCAAATCTTCCATCTTTTATTCTGTCTCCCCAGTAAGTAGCTAACAAAGATTTCTGATATGTTTTTAAAGTATAAAAGGCCAATTTCAAACAAATATATTGCAAAGGTTAAAAAATGCCCTTAGAAAATTAGTAATTGCAGAATAAGGATGCAATTTGCTTTAAAATATTCTACTGGCAGCAGTTATCCTCTGCTTGGACTGAGGGGGATTCAGGGGAAGTGCCATTTTGGATATTTATGTTGTACCATATGTTCCTTCATTGATTAATGCCTGTCTAATAACACAACTAGAATAAGATTGATTAATTATCTTGCAGCTGCAGCTTAACTTCACTAATTCCCAATGGAGGCTTTTGATGCTGACACATACAAGTCTAGTTTATAAATTCAGGAATGTAGTTTGAGATCATTTTTCTTAGCACTTCACTACAGAACATTTGAAGGTAAACTAATGTTTAATTCTTTGCTGGTGAGTTTTACAGATGATCTTGATTGCATTAATGCTCTTGGAAGCTTAGTTATGAAACAGAGCTCACATCTAGGTTAGATTATATATGTTTATAAGTGGTCTAAGCACTGTCAGAGTGGGAGAACAGACTAAGTGGTTAAATGGAGTTAGGCATTGTAAATTAGGTTTTCAGATCGATTCACTTGTCCTTTTTAATCTACAGGTAAGTGCTGATACCAGTTCTGAACAGTTACCTGCTCTATATTTAGAACTGAAAACTCAACTCCCATAACAAAGATTTACAAATCAATATATTAAATCAAGTAGAATTGGAGGGGTTTTTTTGCAGTAGTTGCACAGTATTTTAGAAATATTTTATCAGAGATTTTCAAGATAACATTTTTGCATTGATGTTTTAATGGAGCTGGTTCTGTTAAACTACTATTCTTGAAAGGGCTATTAAACACAACTGAGAGTAGCATACACATTACAGAGGCCAGGCAGGTTTTGGGCATGATTGGCTAAAAGTTTTGTCAATTTCTATTGCAATAAAAGGTTTTGCACATCAGATACTTTAGTTTCATGTAAGGAGTGCCACGTTTTCTATAGTGAAGTGCATTCCTCTGTTTATAAGCTAAAGACTTGCATGTGACAGCATTATTGATAGGGAATTAATACTGTTAAGCAGCACCTGTAAGATAATAAATTCTTATTCTAGTAGAATTGTATCATTTAAGAGGTGTTAATCAATGAAGGAATGTAAATACCCAGTAAGCACAGATTGTAAACCAATGATTTAAGGAAACAAAAGCATGCTTAAGGGTTTAGTGAGGGCAGAATCTTTATAACTAAAAGGAAAATGTCAATATATGTTATCTTATTGCTTCTCCTTAGCCAAAGAATGTGTGAACATGAAAAAAATAACACTTAGAAAGACTGAAATACTTTTGTGGAATTAATTAAGAAGAAAATGCAAGTATTTATTGCTGGAGTTTCTTTCTGTGCAGAGAATATATTGTAGAATTTCCTGGATGGTATTCACTTGTCTGATAAAGCAATTGTATTCAGACAGACATACAATTGAAATGAACAGGTAAATGGTATTGGAGGAGGAGATACATAATGACATTTCTGAGGGAAGACATTTGGTGTATGTTTTCTCACTTCTGTTTATGTGCTATACTGACCTGAAAGAGAAGATGATGTACTCCCATGTTGCTCTGGCTTTCTCAGTTATTGTTTGAGAGGTTTTGCATCTCCTGCTCTAGAGCCGCATTTCACTAAGGAGGACACTGTGAGCTGACCTAATTTAACTGAGTAGGCTGCACTTCTAACAAACTCAAAACATAAACTGACCTAATTTAGGTCCTCATGCGTTACTGTGGTTAAAAGGTCCCTGCATTAAATTGATTGTCATTTTTATTTAAAAGTGAGGGGCTTTGCAAACTGTTCAGATAGACAAAACAAATGAAATTACTGTCTCACTAATTGCTGTAGCAGCAGCAACTCAGATATAATCATTTACATATATGAGTTTAACCCATGTTTTAAACACTGAAACAGTGAATATGATCAGGAAACTCCATATCAGGTCAGTTTTCTTCCTCCTATCTGAAAAGATGCCAAAGATACACATTTGTCAGAGAAGTGCAGCACTGGAGGACCTCTTCATCCTCCTTGTAAAAGTTTTGTGTGGTTTTAAAATGCAAAATAGATAACATTAATTAGTAACTTTTCTCTTTTTTCACATAGATTCTTGTCTTTGCATAGTCAGAAAGGGCAAGTGTCTCTGCCTCTTCAGAGGGTCTGTGACTGTGAGGTAGAGAGGGCATGAAGTTGGTCCAGTTAACCTCTTCTGTTAAAAATGTTTTATTAAATGTGGTGATGGCATTGTAGTTGGAAGCTATCATTTTTTTCTCTTCAGTTCTGGAGAAGGGCAAGGAAGGATTATGGAAGGGAAGGAAAGGGTTAAGGAAAGGAATGGTTAAGGAAAAGAAGGGAAGGGCTAAGGAAGGGACAGGAAGAGAAGGGTTAAGCAAGGGAAAAGAAAGGTTAAGGAAGGGGAATGGAGAAGAACTGTGCTGCTTGCCAAGCATTAGATTTTTCCATTATCACCTGTGAGAAGTGAAACTTCTTCAAAAGACAGAGATTTTCTTATGCAATTAAGTAACTGCAGAGTGCTGATCTATGAGAAACATGCAGACCACAATCATTCAATCCTAACATGTACAGCCAGCAGCAGGTTGCTTGCACGCTAGTGGCTCATTAGATAAAACAGTTCTAGCACATAGACCACAGGCAAAAGTGTCACGTCGCACCCACACCTATACGAACCACTTCTGCTTCTTTAGGGTAAATAAAAAAATCTACCTAGGCAAACGTTTCTTTTCAGAAATACTTTTGTTTATTTTTACACAACAAAACAGTCTATTAGGTAATGTGTTTAAATGAAGACATGGAGCAAAACATGCTAACATGAGTTTCTGTATCTCTTTTAGGATGGGAAACCTAGTAAGAGATCTGAGTTTTAGTTAGGGTAAGAATCTGGAGCTCACTCTCTAAAATAGCAGTCTTAAACTGTTCTTTCAAATGTAGTGAATTCTTGCAGCAGATTTGAAGGCAGTAGATTTTTGTGGTTTTACAGTAGATGGAAAGCTTTCAGAGTAAATAGCATGACAAGCATCATTAGCAGAGCTATCAAATTCATCACTGTTTGTAGTTATTGAAATTATTATTTTCAAATATTTTTTGGAAAAAAACAACACTTAGCTTCTTTCATCTTTGCCAGGCATTTATAAACTGATCCAGAGATGTGGCAATGTACTCATGAGTCATAAACCTAATTTAGGTTTTAGAAGATGAATTTTAAGTTTGTCTGTATCAGTCCTACATATTTTTAGTAATATGCATGGATAATGCAGTTGTTTGTAGCAACTAAATTAGACAGTCATTTTCAAGTGGTTATATAAAAATAATATTCCTCCTAAAATTAATTGTTAATAATAGATGAAGACAGGTAGAAAGCTACATGGATTAGGTGCTGGAAGCTATCTTTGTCTCACTGGAGTCTATGACAAAATCCCTTGCACAGGAAGTCACCCCCTTGCTGCTGGGTTCCACTGCTTCTGAGCACAGGAAGCAACATTTATGGACCTGCATCAACAACAAATCAGATATCAAGTGTGTTTCTCTTTCCAAAATCCCTGTTATGAAGACTTCCAGCCCAACTAAATAATGAGTTCAAACCAGATAAATCTGCTTCACTCTCCACAGTCCTCAATGCTGGTATCTTTTCAGTTCCTAGCTAATGTTGGACCCTCTGTTTCATCAGCTGGCTAGTCTTACCTTGGAACAGAAAAATTCAGCATGAAGGGTTGGTAATTTTTATATTAGTAAGAAAATTATAATAGTACTCTGGACTATAATAAGCTTTTCAAGCTCTAAGTATTGGCCCCACTGCATAAACAGGAAAGCATAGTTTTTGATAACTTCCTATCTGAACAACATTTTCTCGTTTGTATGTGCTTATGAGTCAATTGTCAGGAAACTTCTAGATTCTGCATGTGTTTTTAAAATACCACTTCTGTGACAGTGTAAACCTCTGTTAGACAGCAAAGGTGCCTGGGGCAGATAGAGTGCACCTATACAGGACCCAAAGCTGCCTATTTGTGACAGAGAAAGAATATGGCTGTGTGAGCTGTTCTGATTCACAGTACGTTTTCCACACCACATCACCTGTTGCTGGGCTTGGTTACACAGTGAAATCCAGAGTTCTTACCATGGTTTTACTTGCGTGAGCAATTTCAGAGAAAATAAAGTGAAACTGATATAGAAGTTCAAATGAAAAGTTCTCATGATCAAGAAAGCACTTTTTTTTTTTTTGGTATGGTCTTTCTGTGGTTTCAGAAAGGAGCAGAAGAAAGGATTTCTTATTGTTATTACTTTCTAAGTAATAGACTTTCCCAAATGCTGTTTGACAACTACCATGACTTCGCTGGAAATGCATATTCATTCATTTAGTGCCTCTGGCTACTAATTGCTGTTAACAAGATTGTCATCATTAAGTCTCCATAGCACAGGAGTACAAAGTATTCCAAATCATGTGGTTCTATTTAAATGTTAGTGCCCTTCCCAATCTGCTTGCCTAACAAACAATGTTCAATTCTTCTTTCAAGTATTTCGTCCTTTTCAGGTACTTGAATTTGATGGACAAGTGGACAAAAAAAAAAAAAAGTTTGCTAAAGGATCAGGATGCTTACAGGATTCACAGTTCACATTGCAGAATGTGTTTCCTCTGTGAAATGAAGTTTGTGTTTACTTATCCTAAAAACTAAGATTTTGTGGGGTTTGTTATCAATGGCTCCAAATCATTGTGCTGTAAGTAGCTTGATTCCAGTCTTGTTTTTTCAATGTGTGCTTTGCTGTGAGGCTGCAGATAACTGCATCAGACTGCAGAGAGAAATCAGTACTCCTTGTGCATAGTCTAAGCCATGAGTGAGTCAACATAAAATCACTCCCAATTCTGGGCATTTCTCAGAAATATTTTACATACATTTTCCCTTAACTGCTGAATGATAATCCACAGTAATCAATAAACTCCCATGTAGCCCCACAGCGAGGCAACAGGGCTGTGAAATACACGGAACATTATTCTGTGTAGGAAACCATGAACAGTCCTTCTCAAAATAGTTCCCAAAATTCAGGGACAGAAATCCATTTCTAGCTATTCAAATGCATGATCAACTACTTAGAGGTAGTTATCAACTTGTAACAGATAAATGTAAGGTATTGATCAGCTGTGAAAATCAAGATAAACTTTTGGTAACAAAACATCTATCATGGGAGTTTTGAAAGCTTCCCAATGAAAGCACAAATCCCACTGAAATTGCTTTTTCCCCTCTCTTTTATTTTATTACTTTGAAAATATTTTACTTGAGCAGGAGTTAAACTGGACAATACCACTTGGAACTTTCTTCCCTGTAATAATCAGAAAGCTGAGAAATGTAAATGTAACAGCTGAGAAAGTGCAAAGTTGTGATTCCAGTCCCTTTGCAACTCCCTTTTCCCTGCAAAGTTTACTTTACATAAGCATTCACAAATGGTGAGTGCTTTAGCATGCAAAAAAGAGTATTGACAGGAGAAGCCAATTACGGAAACATTAGCAAACACTAGAAATTTTCACTGGAAAGTGAAATGGAGTTTCTATAGAGAATTACAACATTACCCTGTAGACATGAACAAATGTTGTATCTGTGGTGGTGGAGGATCTCACTATGCACTCCTGATTCTCAGCTCTTAGAGCAGCTAGCAGTTAAAATTTCTGGTTTTCTTCCAAGTGTGGTTGAGTCCATGGAGGATGGTTTATTAAAATGTACTGGATCTGAAACATTTAAAGAAGGGAATGCAAATGCTGAAGTTGACCTCAGTTTGCCCAAGTTAAGGTCTGGTCACCCTGCACGGTTTTTGGGAAGGAGGGATGGCATTTTTCATGATGTATGCCTGGAGGAATTTAAGAGATGTAGATGTGGCTCTTAGGAATAGAGTTTTATGGTGGGCTTGGCAGTGCTGCACTAGTGGTTGCACTCGATCTAGGAGGCCTTCTCCAAACTTAAGCATTCTGGTATTCTGTAATTCTGTGGTTCTATGATTCTGTGACATGGGGAAATGTTTGAACTCTAATATTGCATTCTAATAATGTGAGTTTAGTGTATTGATACCAGAGCAGCTTGCAAGCCATGAGGTACTCTATCACCCTGCTTTCTGGCTTGCCTTGGGCCAGGTAGCAATGCTGGGTGAAAGGGCCCTTTCTCAGTGTCCCTGTGAATCACCTGGCCTTCCCTACCCCTCAGAGGAGCAGGAACCTGCTCCCTTCTGTGCCCAGCTGCAGATGGCTTCCTTCACTGCGGTGGCTTGGCTCCTCCAGCCAGCTGAGCTGTGGAGAGTGAAGAGGTGAGACCTCAGAGCATCAACTCCTCAACCCTCCCACAGTTTTCACCACTGTCTCCTTGAGAAAAGAGGTATGCACTTCATGATTTCCTTTTCTACTTGATCACAGGAAGAAACAGAGGCTATTAACAGTATTACTGCCCCATCCCTAAGTCAATGGTCAGGGCCATCCTTCCCTACTGTACCTGCACTTAGCACCTCACTGATCCCATGAATCTTGAGTTCTAACAAGTGTGCATTTCAGTAGCTGCTGTCTGTTGCAGCTTGGTTTTTCTCTTTGGCTGCTCAATATTTGAAATTTTACTTCACTCCTTGGTGTCGTCCCCCCCCCCCTTTTTTTTTCCTTTATAGGGTGAGTTGATTTGGCATGGGCTTAGTTCAGCAGAAGAACATTTTGGCCATGAACAGAGACACCTTAACCTCATGGCTCCCATGGCAGTTGCACTTCAGCTGCTCTGAGGCTGGGCTTGTGTTTGCTTTCAAAAGTGAAAGCAGGAGAGGTACTTTTCAAGTGTATTTCTATGTTCAAACAAACAAACCTCAGGCCAAGGTCACCGAAAGGTTGGGCAGCCTGCATAACCTGCAGGCAATCCATGTTTATTGCTTTCACCAACATTGCTTCCTCTTCATAAGGCTCATATGACTGATCAATTTCTAACTTAGTTTTGACGTTTTCCTTGACTTTTACGGCATTAAAACCACTGTGGAGTGAAAACTAAGTTTAAAACTGTGTCACGTGCAAAACTCAGTGTCATTCCTGCAAGTCAGACAGCAGCATCTGATTTTAATTCATGTCATGGTAGACAGTAAAAACCAGCATATATTTTTGTCTTCCTTGTATGCATTATAGAGAAGAGAAATCAGCTTTATGTAGTGATAGAAAATTCTGGCTAATACTGTGAAAGAGAGAGTACGTGCTAGGATGGAGGTGAACTGCCTGGCCCCTCTGAGGGTCTGCACGTGGCTGGCTGCTCCTGCAGCACATGCACTCTGCTGACTGCAAAGAGATCTTGCCAGCAAAGATCTTGATCATCAGAGATTTGCATCCAGTTGTTGGGCAGTCGCTGGTGAGGTTTCCCAAGGCTCAGTACTGGCCCAGTCCTGTTCAGTACCTTTATCAAAGACCTCAATGAGGGGATTGAGAGCACCCTCAGTCAGTTTGCAGATGGCACCAAGCTGGGTGTGAGTGTTGATCTGCTGGAGGGCAGGGAGGCTCTGCAGAGGGATCTGCACAGGCTGGATCCATGGGCCAGGGCCAGTTGTGTGAGCTTCAACAAGGCCAAGTGCTGGGTCCTGTCCCTGGGTCACAACAACCTCCTGCAGCTCCAGACTGGGACAGAGTGGCTGGAAAACTGCCCAGTGGGAAAAGCCCTGGGGGTGCTGGTCAACAGTGGCTGAACATGAGCTGGAGTGTGCCCAGGTGGCCAAGAAGGCCAAGGACATCCAGAATGTATCAGCAAGGGTGTGGCCCAGGGCAGTGATTGTGCCCCTGTTCTGGGTACTGGCGAGGCCACACCTTGAACACCATGTCCAGATGAGCCCCTCACAGCAAGGAAGACACTGAGGTGCTGGGGAAGGGTCTGGAGCACAAGTCCTGTGAGGAGCAGCTGAGGGAGCTCAGGGTGTTTATCCTGGAGACAAGAAGTCTCACAGGAGATCTTATAACTCTCTACAACTGTCTGAAAGGAGGATGTAGCCAGCCCCAGGCAACTAGAGAAAATGGCCTTGAGCAGTGCTGGGGGAGGCTCAGGTTGGCTATCAGGAATAATTTTTTCATGGAAAGGGTGGTTAAGCATTGGAATGGGCTGCCCAGGGCGGTGGTGGAGTCACCATCACTGAAGGTGTTCAAGAAACAAATCGACATGGCACTTGGGGCTAGAGTTTAGTTGGCATGAGGGTGGTTCAGCCAAAGATTGGGCTCAGTGATCTTGGAGGTCTTTTCCAATTTTAACAATTCTGTGATTCTATAATATTACTCAGTAAGGTGAACAGCAAACAAAAAGCTCCTTCTTGGCCTACGCTATACCCACAGCAAGGAACAAGCCCTGTAATGCTGCAGGTGGGATCATCCCTTAATTTACAAGAAGCCATAGCTTCAGGGCTGCTATGTTCTGCACCATGCCTGTGTGCAGAGACCCAAAAACTGGTCAGGCCTTTTTTTCTGCCTTCTCTCTGGGACACATGCTCTGATTCCTGTGATGCTGACACTGCACACCTCCTTACAGACCTCTCCACAAGCACCATGATGGTCACTCAGAAGTTGTAAGATGTGTAGGATGTCCCACTTCAGATCAACATCTCCTGCTTTTGCTACCCCTGCAGGCACTGAGAGCTGTTTTACAATACAATTTTTAACTCTCCTTTCAAATTTGTTCTTTTACTCTCTCTACATAGGCAAGATATCTCTTAAATTATAGTGCTGGAATTATAAAGAATAATGACCCTTTCTTAGCTCATCAGAACCACTCTGGGTAATATGTTCCCAAATGACACAATTTTTACTGTGGTGATGTCTGTTCAGCCCATGCTGTACACCCCAGATAGGCAAACCAAGCAGCTGGAAGGTTGACTGCAGCTTGTAGGGAAGGTATGTGAGCAAGGTAGTAACAGCCCCATGAAATTAAGCAATTAGTGTCCTGAATGGACCTGACTAAAATAGGTGTACTAAGCAGCAGCCTTACATTCCCAGAAGTCAGATTTTGTATGTCATCTGATCAATGTCTGCACTCTCTCAGCCCTTTTATTAGATAAAGCTCTGAGTTCATGGGGCTAATGGTTGCAAAATTAAGTTAGGAAAGGTTCTGGCCACGTAATTCAGCAGGTGTTACCAGTAAATGCAGAATGAGTGTACAAGCACTAGAACGTGGAGAACTGCAGTGGCAACAATATCCCTTCACACAAGGATTAGTGAGACTCTTACTGAGAATATTGTGTCTGGCTCTGGGCACTTCAGCAAAAAGCTGAAGGAAAATTTGGTGTCAGGAAGACCTGCTTTACTGAGTGAGAAATTTAAAGCCTTACAGTTTAGTTCACATATTAAAAAACATGATAAAATGATATTTGATTGTTGACTGAAATTAGCTGTGTGAGTAGGGTTTTCTGAAAATTTATTTTTATAAACTAAAATAGACAAGATCTGCTTTCTGAAATTTTAGACAAATTTACAGGTGTGCATAAATTCCTCTTTCACTTCAGATCTTGAGAAGAAGCAATGTAATAACTCAGGTGTCACAACTAGAACTGATGGAGAGAGGGTGACATTCTTTGGACAATGTTGTACTGCAGGGCAGACCACATCAGGGCAGTCTGTTCTACCCTGAGCAGCCTCAGGTTACATTCAGAGCCCCCAGTGGAGCACATCTTGTCTGGATCCAAGGAGTGAACAGCAGTGGTGATGCAGCTGTGCTGACACAGGCTGCTCTGAGCCCACCTCTCAGCACAGTAAATTAGGGGCATCAGAGCTGTGTGCTAATAATGCTGTTTAGCACCCAGCTTTCATAACTACAGGTGCACAGAACCTGAGGTGCTGTCTGTACCACCAACCTTCCCTGGACTAAGAATATTTCTGGGCCAGTTTACATGTTGCATTGAAAGCTCAGCATACTTGGGAGCAGGTTTTTTTTGTTTTACCATTCACTCAGTTCTCCCAGGCAGATAATATGAAATTCTCACTGAATCAGATTATTTTTCTTCTTACATTTTCTACATTGCTGTGGTGAAATTCTTTGTATATCTTTCAACATTTTTCTGATATACTTTAGTGGGAAGCAAAGGAGAGCTGGAAAGGCTTGTTAGTCCCATATGACTACACAGTAAAGACTGTCACAGCAATCACTCATAAAGAATTGCCATGTAGATGATAATAATAATAATGAGAATGAGAAGAATAATAATAATATGTCAAACACTGTTCTGCTATTCTATGCAGACCTGCTGGACCCCACAGCTGAAGATCCCTGTTGAGCAGACACTGTGCTCTAGATTTCAGTCCTAGGTCACTTTTCTTTTTTTTTACATCATTAGCATAGACCAATTTAATTCCCTAGAGAAAGAAAGACTAATCATCCTTGGTTTGGGGGTTTTGCCTGCTTTGATCTGCATGGGGTAGGAGACAGTTAAAATGAAACAAGAAATATGAAGAAGAATTAAGAATGTGTCCCTTGGGATTAGGGAGGTATCCAGCAGGTCTGCATTCTCCCTGTGGCTCATCACTTTTTTTTCAGTGGTTGAATAAAATTCTTTGTTCCCTGCCCTGGCAGAAGCAGGGCAAAGCACTGCCTGTTTGCCTTGTGGTGGTGGTTGTGACACCCTGCCTTGGGGGACAGGGGAAGAGCAGTTCTGTCCCTGAGCTTGACCAAAGAGAAATGTGTAGCATGAGGAGCAGGGAGGGATGGGAGGAATGGGGGTGAGACAGCAAATGGGTATTTTGCAGCAGGAATGTAGACAGCCAAAAGCAGCCAGGAGCAGACTTTAACAGAGATTAAAAGAAAGAGGCTTCCCAAAGGGCACAGATGGAAGAATGGAGGCTGTTGCTGGTGGCTGGGCTGAGAGCCAGCCTGGAGAATGCTGCCTGTGTTATCCTGGACAGCACTGAAATCTGATGGAGTTTGTGCATTTCCAAACATGAAACCATCTCTGTGTGGTTTTTGAATGCTCTCTGTTATGACAGGATGACAACAGATCCTCATGCCAGCTCTGCCAGATGGGGTCCTGTCACAGCCCTCTGAAATCAATGCCTTTTCTGCATATTTCTTCTTCTCCTTGCTAATCTGGCATCATGAATGGGGAGAAAATGTGTAATTATATTTCCCTGTTATGGAGATTTCCCTACTCCCACAGTCATATTTTAAAAGGAGGATAATCTTTCAGACAGATCACATATATTTTCCTGTGGTTTACAGACATCAATCTAATGATATCTCAAACATTACTTCTATATAATTGGTACAACATAGATGTAATTAATTTTGAACATCTAAATATCTCAGTGCATAAAACTTGGGCCAAATCAAGTCACATTAAATACGTACCTTTTTGTTACCTTTGATTATATCTGTTTGCAATCAGTTGTGATTTCATTTTCTTCTCTGATTTTCTCAGTTCCTTTTCTTTTACGTTGGTTTTATACCAGGGAAGAGATTTTTAAACATATTCAAATGTAAAAGCATTTAAATTATTGCCCTCCCCTGTGACCTTTTGTTATCTAATATTTATCTAGTGCTCATTTGCTTAAGGTAAATGTTCTATAAAAAACATTCTTCAAAATATTGTAATGACTCTAGCCTTACCAACAAGGCTACATTCAATCATGGTATATTTAACTAGTAAATTCTCTCATTCCTGTGGCTAACATGGAGCATGGCTGTAGCTGCCTCTTCAATGCTGCTCACTGAGCCACTGGAGGACTGGGATGTGCTGAGATGGGCAAGGAGAAACAAAGGGAACCTATGCAGATATTCAAGGTTGCCTTTGATAGCATGATCCACACAAGCTGCTGACCAAGTCCACTTTACTTTCACCTAAACAGCACAAACCTTGGTTTAGAAACCCATCATCCTCCTCAGCCCACCCCTGGAGGACTTGCCTCTCCCTGAGGGCTCTCTGGGAGCAGGGATGAGGAGCAGGACATGCTGGGGTTGGTCCCTGAGGACTGCAGCACAAACCCATGGAAATGGTACAAGGGAATAAAGATCAGCAGGGTCAGCCTCTGCTCAGGGCATCCAGCTCAGAGCCATGGTCCTTCCCATCCCACCTGTCCCCAGCTCCCCAGGGACCACGGGCATCCTGTCTTTGCCACAACACCTGCACTCAACCCCAGCTGTTTTCCCTCAAGATTCAGTTCCTGCTGTTGTTCATCTCCATAACTGCAGGAGCCATTGCTGGCAGTACTCACACACTGGACTGGGCCAGGCTGATCCTGCACCTGCCCAGGTGGGGAAGGGGAGCAGTAAGGAGGTGCTACCACTCTCACTGGCTGCACATTGTCCCCACCTCCCTCCTTCTTACCTGGTGGTGGGGAAGCCCCACCTCCAGAGCACAATAAACATAAATATTGCAAACAGTATTTCAGGTTCCTCTTGATCTTTCACATGCCACCAGCCTCAGCTTCCTCAAGAGTTTTTCTGTCCATCTGTTCTGCTTTACAGGGACACGCCATCATGTTGCCTCTGTTTGCTCCTTCCCTTTTTCCTCTTTGCTGAGGTCTACACCTGTTTTTCATCTGAAGTTTACAAAAGAGCTCAGCTCTGAGTCATGTACTAGTCATATATTGGATTTGTGCCTCCTACATTCCCTTGGCTTTTATTTCTGGAATAGGGTCTGCATGCAGAAAGGCAATGGTGAGATATTAAATACACAAAAGCAACCACAGCTGGTGTGGACAGACTCTTAAAGAAAGTACTCAGATGAAACCAAATCAGTTTTTAGTAATTCACATCTTGAAACTAGAGGAAATTCTAAAACCAAATTAATTAAAAAGAATGAAAATCTATAACTTTAATTAAAAGTCACAGGGGTCAGAATGAAGCATTTTACAGAATTAAGATACATTCACAAAATGCTTCATTGTCACCAAAAGGACAGGGTTTTGGCCCAACATTGTGTCTAAAAAATCGTATATGAACAAGCACAGGTGCTCTCCTACCCGATCTCAAAAGTGGGTAATAATACATCTTGCAGATCTTCTTTTAGACCTCAAACAAAAAACGTGAAAGCAATTTAAACTTTCATGTCTTTATGCTTTAACTCTGGTTATTGTAGAGGACAGTTGAAAATAATATCTTGAGCAACCTGGAGACTTAGAAACTAGCAAGCAAATAAGAGAAGTACAGACCTATTAATATGACTGTTCTTGTTTCTGCTGTTGCTGTATCTGTTATGTAAGGAGAGGAGAAAACAGTTCACTTTTTTCAGGCTATTCTGTTGTTTCTTAGTCTGATCTCATAATATTTAAATGCCTGACCAAAGTGCGCAGTTCCTCCTGCTTTACACTTTAACTAGCAGTGTTTTTTTCCAGCTTATCTGTATTTTTCCCTCAGTATAACAGTCCTCCTTGTTATTATGGTGCAAATTTATGAGTCCTGAGGAAGTTCAAAGCAATTTTAAGTGACAAAACCTCACATAGTTTAGAAAAACTTTCAAAATTTTCTTCCCTTTGTCATACAAGGATCCATTCTTCAGGACCATATAGTGACAAACTCTGTATCTTATGGTCTGCTTTGCTTTCACACTCTGAAACCAAAATAATTTGGTGATAATAATTGTGAAGCACATCTTGCAGAGTAAATCCATTTAATTTCAAGGTTTTGTTTTTCACCCAAGGCTTCAATTATGCTTATGGCTGTGTTGCCTTAAGCAAGACTGGCTTCCACATGCTCCTGCTCTTGGGCCAGCAGAACATTTCTTAGAGCAGCCTGAGGCTAACCCAGAGACCTTCAGCTGAAAACTGCTGAGAGATGCCTCTGCCAGGAAGAAGATACATGCAACAAGGTTTATGAAGCAGGTAAGGGCAAGAAATGTCAGGAAGCAGCAACAACAAAAAAGAAGGTTCTAGACTGGTGTTTTTTTTTTTGTTTTTTTTTTTTTTTTTTTTTTTTTTTTTATTTATGTAGAAGTCCTCCTCTTTACGTCTGAATCTGTCTGGAAGATTTCTGGTTCCTGGTGCATCTGGTTAAAAGAATAAAAGTCAAAGTATGAAGTCTGTTTGAGCATTTACATAACACAAGTTCTAATGAGACTCTGTGATATAATCAGATAATTTATTAACAGCCCAGGGAACAGAGGAGGCCTCGTGCCTTAGAGAGGGCCAAGAAGCCCAAAAGTTCCTGCCAGTTCCAAGAGGAACCCCCCATAGCTCCTGCCATGACCAACTTGAGAAAAGCTCCCCCTACACACAGTCCCAAGCTGGACCATGGGTCCCCATGGGAATTTAACCAGGACACACCACTGTGCTCCTCAAACACGAGGCTGTGTCCTCCATCTGTAAGTGTACACACGTCCTGCCTTCAGTGCTGCACACTGGGATGTGTCTGGAGGATCCACTCCACTCATCTCTCACAGAGGTTCTGGGAATTCCCTGAACTGGAGCCTTTGAAAATTGTTGTTGATAGAAGGAAGGGATTTATTCACTTCATCTTTCTAAAGAGATACTGATAGCAGATTTAAATTTAACATGTGTGCAGAAACCTTCTGCAATTTTTGGAGCCAAAGCAGAATCAAAAAATACTTTTGTGTCCTAAGGAGAAAAAAAACCAAACAAACATGAGTGAACAAACAGTGTAAGAAGCAAAGATGGATGTTAACTTGTGGACGACTTGCCTGGTCAGTAAACAGCTGCAGCAAAAGTGATAATCCAAGAAAGCACTGCAGGATGTGTAGGGATCAGCAGAAAGTGCTGAGGACCCCATACACTGTATGGACAGCCCACACTAATGCACTACAGGGCACTGAAAAACCTCCTTTTCATAGTCATGGAGGTTGTAACCTGGACTTCCTTAATGGCTAAAAATTGTAAGAGGGCATACAATGACTCAGAAGGTCCAAAATAGACTGTTGGGACCCAAAGAGAGCTGGCGTGCCAAAGATGCACAGGTACTTTTTTGCTGGATCTTCAAAAGTTACCTGTTTAAAC
>WBNO01014641.1:7880-94834 GCA_013400575.1 Peucedramus taeniatus | reverse complement strand
GGGTTGTTGTGAGTTGGTTTTGTTGGTGATGGTTTGTTGGGTTTTTTTTGTGGAATCTTCAGTGAGGAGGGAAAAGCAGTATAAATTTATTGCAAGTGAAAAGTAATCCATCTTTCTTTTAGCCTCTTCTGGGTACTAACCCTTCAGCTGTCCTAAGATTTAGACTCACAGATTTCATTTCCTATGTCCCAGACATTAGAGAAAGGCAACAAGGTGAAACAGATAGACTCAAATATCCCCTAGAAATGAAACAGCTTCTGAGGCAGAGGTGCAGAACTAAAACAAAATGTACTTTTGCTTCAGGGTATTCTCGATACTAGGTTTTTTTTCTTTTCATTGTGGTCCCTCATTTCCCCACCCAGACAAAATGCAGCCATGACAACATGGAAATCCCCTGAGCAGCACAGCACTGATAATAAGATTATTCACGTTCAACAAAATATTATGTCTGAAAAGACTTTTTCTTTTCGTTTGCTCGAACTGAAACAGGAAAAAAGAAAAAAAAAAGATCAAAGTGATAGCCCACTCAATTATAAACAAGACAAATTTAAAGTGAGAAGGTGTCATTTCTGCATAGTGACCAATTTGCACAGGAGAGTCTTTCTTTAATGACATTTCAGGCTGAAAATGAGATAGAAATTACCTTGAGGGTTTTAAGAATACTATGATAAGGAAGATTATTAAGAAAAGTGTTGAATTTCTCAACTAGTCTTTTCTAAACCAAGGGGTAGTCCTTAGGTATGAGAAACCACCAGGACTCCATCTGATTAATTCAAGTTTGGCTGCAATGTCCTTTGGTCAAGCACAGAAAACTTGAATATGAGAGACAAGGAAAAGGAACTGCTAAAGTCCCCTCAGCCGACTCAGAGAGAGGGAATTTATTAAAGGGATGTAAATTTAGCAGTGACACAAGCAGTTCTATAAAAGAAGTCAAGCTCTCGTGTGAGGGTCAGTCAGCCCAGTGGCTCCGTGGCCCCTGACCATGTCCAGCTCCTGCTTTGTGTGGGTGGCCAGGCAGGTCCCTCTCCTGCTGGTGGGTATTGTAGAGGTCTGCTGAGCAGACACCTAGCCTGCCTGACCCTGGGTTCTCTCTTAATTCAGAGGAGAGAAATAAATGCATTTAGGGGTTTAGATTTCATTATTTTAATGTCTGTGTTAGGACGAGATGAATCGTGCTCTTCCCTGGCCGGACAGAAGCGAAGCAAGGGGAGTCCTGACACAGCAACAGACGCGGTAAACGCTGGCCAAGAGCCCAGCCCACCCTCCTGCACCTGCCCAGGCCCAGTGCACCTGCAGGGAATGCTTTGTGGGGAAGCCCCAGCGACGCTCCATAAGGTGAGGCTGGATATAGATTTTGGAGATCTTCCAGTCAGCCTCGCTGAATTCTTGCAGAAAGGGGGACATTTCTTCCTCTTAAAACTGGGCAAGGGAGTCCAGAAACTGTGCCTTGGCTACCCAGTGCCCCTTGCCTAGGGCAGCAACAGACACTGCAGGACAGTCCCTGATGTCCTGGAAAGAAGGAATCCTTTCTAGCTATGAGACCTGAGCTTTCTTCACTTTGGTGAGCATTTTCAATTATTTCTTCACAAACAAAAAAGCTGATGTGGTTCCCATGTTAAGCCTCCTTATTATAGTGTCATCATTTTTCTCTTTGCTTGGGCATTTTTGCAAACTCTGCCCTCAGTTTCCTTTACACCTCCAACCTGAAGCTTTTTTTGGTGCAGCCAGGGCTGTGCCAGAGTTTGTTCTTCTGTTTCAGGCCCTCAGCTCACCTGTAGCTAGCCACATCAGTCAGACCCATGCACGGCCCTGCTTTACACTCCAGTGTGAGTCGGTGTACTCAGCCACAGAAAGGGTGCAAAGGAAATATCGAGGTGTTATGATGAACCTCTTTATCTTTCACTTTCCACCATTGCTTTGTCCAAAGCCTGAAAAAATGTGAGATGTCCCATTTTGCTCTTAGGACCCAGGTTTTGCAGAATTAGCCTTTTAAACCACAGGGGTTTTTGGGTCAGCATTGCCTTATGCAGGACTTCATAGAATCACGGAAGGTTTGAGGTTGAAAGAGACCTTTGAAGACTCCCTTGTTCCACCCCCCCTGCCATGTACAGGGACACCTTCCACTAGACCACGTTACTCAAAGCTGGCCTTGAACACTTCCAGGGATGGGGCAGCTTCTCTGGGCAACTTGTACCAGAGCCTCACTACCCTCACAGGGAAGAATTTCTTCTGTATGCCCAATCTAAATCTACCCTCTTTTATTTTAAAAACATTTCTCCTTGTCCTCTCACTACAGGCATTGGTAAATGATTTCTCCCCATCTTTCTTATAGGCATCCTTTACATATTGAAAGGCCATGATAAAATTTTCCCAGAGCCCTCTTTTCTGTGGGATGAACAATCCCAACTCAGTCTGTCTGTGCAGCAGGTGTGTTCCAGCCCTCTCCTGATCTTGCTGCCTTCCTCTGGCCTTGATTCAACATGCCTGTGTCCTTCTTATGTTGGGGCTGAATGCAGTGCTCCAGATAGGGTCTGACAAGAGTAAATAATCACCTGCTGGCAGTGCTGCTCTTGACCCTCGTAGGTAAAGAATAAACAAAAGCAATCACACATAATGTTTCACACCACGAAAATTTTTCTCCCTTGGACCTATGCACCTGTCTTGGGAGCAAAGTGGATGCCAGGACTAAACCATGCCGTTAGGGAAACCAGCAGCACGAGTCCCACCAGGCAAGCCAGGAGCAGTGTCCGTGAAACGCGCTCCCTTTCCCACGGGGCTTTACCAGGTTTGCCTGAACCAGCTGGCAGGCCTGATCCAGGATGTGCTCAGTCCAGAAGCGGGAAGCTGTTTCACAGTAGAAGCTCAGCAGTTATCTTTACTTTGGCTTCCTGCCCGCTGCCACAGGCCCGGCTGTGCGTAGGCCTGTTTACATTTCCCGTGGCGGGGCGCGCTGCGGGGCGCTGGGGCCGGCTATAAAGGAGCGGCGCGGGGCTCGCACTCACTCACCCCCTCTGCACACATGCAGCGTGCTCAGGATGACACAGCCCACTACTGTGCTGAGCATTTTCGCCATGTTCCTGCACACCACTTTTGGGGAAAGTGGTTGCACCTCAGCAGACGGTGATGGTGAGTCATTTCATCTTCATCTTTCCACTCACGTATGATCTTGAAAAACCTCAGTTAAGAGATCCAGAATGCAACTGTGTGATTAAATACATTCGTGTTTTAACTTCCAATCTCTCTTTAGTGCCAGTGCCTGAGGGGGAGCTGGGGGATATCTATTTAATTTAATCCCCAAATCTGTTGTCCTTACAACATTCAAATCCACATGAAATAAGGGAGGCCATAACTGTATGCACAGGGCATGCAGTGCCAGACCTGTTAATCCTTGTTGTAGCTCGTGCTCGTGCGGGGACTTACACCTGGCAACAGGGATAACTTCACCCTTCTGCAGCCCATGGTCACTCTGAGCTGCTATTAGAGAGGGGTGAGGTTCTGGCTTCTTTTGCTCTTGCCAGTCTCCTCCAAATAAAACATTTTGATGTAACTCAAACTTGGCCCAAACTGTTCCACTTGAAAAGACAAACTTCTACATTTTCTTTAAGCAGTTTCACCAGCTGTATCTGGGATATAGTCCCAGTCTCCCTTGCAGCATGGCTGATGCAGCAACTCAACCAGAGGGTTCTCACAGCACATCACTAACAGCATCCATATCCCGCTCAGCAAATAATTATAAATTAACAACAATTTAAATTCACCCTTATTTTTGACTTTATGATCTCATTTAGAGAAGTGAAAATTATCTAGCAGTATCAAGATAAAAAACATAAATGAACAGAATATAAAAACAAAATAAGCAGAAATAAAACCACTGTTTCAGGCTGCTATTCATTTTCTCAACAGGGAGATTAAAAATTTGATTTAGAGATTCAGTCCTGATCTGCTAAACTCTTATTTGTCTGCTACTAAACAAACAGCAATGACAAGAGTTTGTGTATTATGCCTGAAGGACATGGGCTATCACTCAGCTATTCGTAGGTTAGAGCTTCATTGATTGGGAACAAAAGAGTTTTTGGTTTTTAGGAGGGGAATGATTGTGTTTTTATGTTGTCTCTCAGAGAATCTCATTTTCCCCTGGGTGTTATGTATTTTAACACAAGTATCTGGACAGTTGTATATACATACCTATGTACATGGACAGGATATGCATGATAAGTTTTTTCATTAAAAAAAAATGGGGACTGGCTCAGAACTGCATCTAATCACCCTGGGGTTTTTATTTGCCATTTATTCATATAATTGACAGCTGTTTAGAGACAGCTTTGGAAAGCAGCAATGGTGATGAATGTTCAATGCTAGTGATTTATTGTTGGTTTCACTGAAATCTTCAGGGCTTCCCAAAATCAGATATGATCAGACCTTTGCTTGTCTTGTCACTAACATGTGTAAGTCATTATTTCCTTATACTTGAAGACAGATTCAGAATATCCCCACTGAGCAATTAGCAGCTTTTATGACTTCTTTATGAATCTCCTGTGTTTCGTCAGCAAACTAAGTAATCCGGGGTAAAATCACCCATGACAGATATTTGACTCGCTCTCTGCCTCTCTGACTTGCCCTGCCTCCTTACAAAGTGCCAGCAGCCAGCTCAGGCATGAAGTTGCCCTTATGGGCACTCTTACGGGCAGGGGAGGGAAGAGCTGATTGCAGCACTTGCCTCCATCTCTTCCTCTCTTCTGAGCATCAGGCTGCCTCCCAGCTGCTGTCCCCCGGCCAGGAAGAAGTGGTGGAGATCCCCAAAAAGCCTCAGGGGGCTACAGGCAGAGCTAGGGAGGGGCAAGCAGGGAGGGTGCAGGTGGCATGGGAGGCTCATGGGCAGGGCACCTGCAGTGGTCCCCTACCCACACCTGTAGGGTTTGTCCAACCCATCTAAACTGTTGTGTCTAAAACAGGTTCTGCCTGAATCACATCAGTGCTAGAGATGTCACACTGCTCTGTCCATGGAGACAGCCACTGCTTAGCTGCCCCTGGTGTCAGTCCTGCTGGCTCTAGAGCATAAAGCTGAAGCATGTCCTTAGCCTCTGCTAACACCCTTCACTTCCTAAGGGCTCCTGAGATTTCTGCTGTGGTTTGAACCATCCTGCTGGATGCTGTCCAAACCCAAGAGAGAACCATTTCTGTGAAGGACCTGCCATGACTGCAGCTATGAGAGCAGTTTTTACCCCAGTTTAGAATAGCTCCTTCCCAAGCCCTGCCTTGACATCAGCAGAGCCAGGTTCATGGCTCTGCCTGGTCTGCCCTTCTCGAGGCAAGTGTTACAATAGTCTTGTAAACTTTTAATTGAGTGAAGAGTCCTTAGCAGTATGAGTCATGTCAGACTCACCAAAACCATTCACGTAGCAAACACATTTATGCGTGGTGGTTCTGAGGTTTTGGGCAGAAGTGAGGCTGAGACTATGTGCATACTTATGTCAGACAAAAAAATTAGTCAGCCCATGGAAAAACCATAGCAGAAATAGTATTTCAAGTTGCTTACTTAACACTGTTCTTGTGGTTTAATTATAATATATTCTATGGTTATTATGTTATTTCCATGAATAAAGAACCATATAATCACAATGTGAATGTTCAGTGTCTAAGTGGTAAAGTCAGCTTTCCTTCCAGTGTGGCACCAAAGCTTCACTGTGTTGGTTAAACCTTGAATGCCCGTTTGAGCTGCAAAATTAAATCTTTTCTTCTTTCCCTTCTGCAACCAAACTCATAGAAAATTCATTCAAAATTCTGTAACTTTTCATTAAATTAGTAGTGAATAGTTGAATTTTTTTTGATAAGCCATTTATTAATAGGATGATTGTCAGGTTTTTGAGTTAATGCAAAATCTGGTGTATACAGTTTGCACATACAGAGATCACTGAGCAGTCATATAGAAAGGCAGATTAGTCATCCTAACCTTTAAGTTTTAATATTGCCTTGAGTATAAAGTAAGTCTCCTGGCAGTTGCAAGTAAAATCTCAAGAGAGCCTTAGAACGTAACATATCTGTGCATGTCAGCTTTAGGTGTATATATCTATATAAAATATGGTGGGTTGTTTTCCACTTTAAACAGATTCATTTCAGCTTACTTGGTATCCCCCAGATTCTGAATACACATATTTTTATGTACACACTGTTACCCACAAAAATGCATGTGGTACATATTCCTGCATAAGCATGTCTGCCCTTATGGCACAGGGCACTGGACAAGACTCTCACCTCTGTGAAACTGCTACAGATCTTGTTCCAGAGTTCAGCTGATCTCTGTGTCTCTGTCTTGAATGTTTACATACAGCAGCTGTACTTCTGCATCTCCCTGTGTCTGTGTCTGTCTGTGTCTGTGTCTGTGCCTGTGTCTGTGTCTCTGTCTCTCTGTGCTGCACAGGTTCTCCCCTCAAAGCAGCAACATTAGTAGAGGACACTGCACTTGTTGTCCTTCAGGGAGATCTGGGCTCCCTGAGCTGTGCTCAGAAGACCAGTAATAATTTCTTAGCACCAGTTGCCCATGGTGACAAATGGCCACTAAATATTAGCTCACGGGGGAGAGATCTCCCTGTGGGTTCTGGATTAGTGCAGCATCAGATGCTCCCATCCCATCACAGGTGCTGGTGGCAGCAGTCCCCTTCCTAGCCTCTGCTTGCACTGCTTTTGTCTGTTTCTCTGCATTTCTGACTGACTTCTGGATTTCTCTTACTCAAAATCTGACTGCAGATGCAAGAGTTGGCCTTCATTTTCTCTGGGAGGGATTTTCCATTGGAAACTTTTCAACGGGCATTTCCCCACTCTGTTGGTGAGTCTGAATCACTGATATCCCAGAGCAGATAGCAACAGGACAAGGAGGAACAGTTTTAAACTGTCAGAAGAGAGATTTAGATTAGATGATAGGAAGAAATTCTATACATAGAGGGCAGTGAAGCTCTGGAACAAGCTGCCCCAAGAAGTTGTGGATGCCCCACCCCTGGAAGGGTTCAAGGCCAGTTTGGATGGGCCCCTGAGCAAACTGATCTAGTGGGTGTCATTCCTGCCCATGGTGGATGAAACCAAATGATCTTTAAGACCCCTTCCAACCCAAACTTTTATTTGATTCTGCGGTTCTTCTTCTCACTGTATCAGGTGCCCCACATGGCAAGGATCTGTCTGAGGAACAAGTAGCAGAGGATGGAGCAGGGGATCGAGCATAATCCCTTGACTCAGGAGAGAGGTTTATGTATTGTGACAGCTACTCGTAACCTTTGGGGAAAGGAGTCAGTGGAATTCCTGCCCCTAGGATCCATTCAAGGGGTCACAACAATAACCCTTTCCCCTATCCACTTGGCTGTAGTGGGTGAGATTTTATGAAATGAGGCTAAATTGGCATTTTCTGCTAGAGAGGACTTCTCTCAGAAGCGCCATTTTTTGCATCACTGGCCTCAAACATGCCAAGTGTAGGATTTTAGAATTATGCCTTTAGTCAAATCACGATTGTGTTATTAGTCATTGAAGCAAATTTGCAGGAAGCCATGCATTCTGGCAGAAAGTCTAAGATTTCCCTCCTGAGCCCAGATTCGTGACATTTCAGAAAGCTTTCCAGTACAATCAAAATGTGGCTTAGCTGCCTCATGGCACCAAAATTCCTGCATGTGGGTGGACTTGGCTGGCATGAAGGGAGAGCAACCTTGAGAGGTGCAAATGGCTTTTAACTTCGTTTTGGACAAGGTTTCTCTGCTTCTTACAAAACAGGTGGGTTGAGCCTCTTTATTTCAGGCAACCACATGAAGAAACAACCTCCTATACAATGGAGCTGCAAATCAAATACACTCACGGGTTTACTTCAGTAACATCTTGTGAATATCTCCTTAGGGACTCTGGGGGATGATGAACCAGACAATTTTGACATTGATTGCTTCAGCCAGCTGGAAATTAAGGACTCCTTTAGCAGCCTGACCTGCAATTTCACCGAGCTGCCTCCTTACAACACTAACTACACCCTGTCTCTGTGGTAAGTGCTGTCAGTCTGTCCCTTGGTAAACATGCAGGAAACAGGCAGAGAAAAGCTAGACAAAGTCCTATTTTGCCAAGTTTGAGTACTGTATTCAGCAAAGAAGAGTTTACTGAAGCAGAACATAACTCTCTAATGAGAAAAAGAAAGAGCTGGAAGGGTCTCTGAAGGGGATTATAATGTCTCCAATAGTTCTGATCTTGCCTCTGTTGCTCTGGAATGCCTGTAATGTGGATGTAGCCCAGCATGAACTGAGAGGTTTTTACTTTAATTTAAATGGTATTTTAAAAAATGTTTTTGAAGACACAGATCCTTACCACAGAAAATTCTTTAGCAGAAGGTTCATTTTCCACATCCGAGAAAATGCCTTTATCTAGGTTAAGACAAAAAGTCAGCTATTGTCTTTGCACACAGAGACATACAAGAAATACATGCACACAAACCTCCAACAGTTATCAAACATATCAGTCATCTCCACTTCCTATCGAGGCCTTGAAACTCTTTCCACCCTTTTATTTCACTGTTGTGCCAAGCTGAATATCATATTTTGCTTCTTGAGCATACAGATCCTTTTCCCATTTTCTGTTTTTCCTGAAGCTGAAAGTTGTGTGGCAGCCAAAAAAAGAAGTGGATATTTTCTGTAAATATTTATAGACTAGTCACTAATTATTTCCTTTTTTTTCCTCATAGTTTATAAGAATTTTTTATTTTCATGGGACTTGTTATGGGTTTTGACTGAAGTTTTATGGCAGTTCTCAAACAGGGGAGCCACAGAAATGGAAAAAAAGTTCTAAAACTGACATGGGATTCCTTCATGGACAGTCTGACTGTTGACCCTCTACTTGCCACCACCTAAGTCAATAAGAAATTTATCTTCAAAGAGCATCAAAACACATTGCCCTATATTTAAAAATAGCAGTGGTAAGGCAATTTTTGAATATGTAAATATTTTAACACATACACCTCCAATTAAATAATTGCACTTTTTTCTCAAGAGCTCCATGATGCTTAATGTGATTCACATCACTTTACTATTGTGCTCAAGGACCACAAGGAAAACCACTATCAAGCTCTCAAACTACTTATTTGCATTGCATTATTTCTTACTTCAGATGGAGTCAGTCTCACTGCAGTGAGATAAGTGAAAGGAGCAAGCAGGATTCATCTCTTATAGTAAGTAGTCAAGTCATATTAACACTGAGAAGAAATTATTGTCGTGTCACTTTGGCCAACAGTACCAAGGAAGACAACAATTATGCCTGCTCCAACATGAAGAAACAGGAAGATGTATTCTTCTTACAGTTCATTGATATACTCTCAAACAGAGATGTCTGCATGTACTCTGAGATGAAGAGACGGGTCTGCAGGAGTCTGGTTGTAACTGACATTGGTGAGACACTTAACATTTTGGACGTTTTTAAAGTTACAGGGGTTACTGGGGAAAAAAATAGCCCAGCACAAAGCCTAAAGGTCAATCTGGATGATATAAAGGCAGCATAAAATAGCATCTTAGCAGGGCAGGTAGCCTGGATTGGGGTGTTATCAGAGTGTGGTGTTTCCCTGCTTCAAAGCCAGACATTATTAGCCTCATTCAAAATGCGTAGCTGAATTCAGGCAGCCCAGTGACACTGCCCTCGACATAGACTGAATCCCATCCATGGCTGAAGCAGGTGTTCCTCAGAGTGGATGAACTGCCAAGCAGGGACATTTTGTTCATCTCTGACTAGGGATTATGCAGTTTAGGAACTGGCCACCCTACAGATAGCATGAGCCTAGTAGCAACAGGAACACAAGGTTGCAAGATCTCACTTCACATGGTGGCGTATCCTGTAGTCTGAACAAGGTGCATCCTGCTCTGGTAGCTGTAAACAGGCTAAGACACACCAGGGACCTGCCTGAGCCAAGAAATAAGAGACTCAAAGGGAGGAGGGGATACACATTATTTACTGTTCTTGGTAACCAGTGTCAGTCAAGGGTGGCAGAGAAGCCTGTGTAGGACACATTCTTCTCTGTTCTTCTCTGGTGCCACATTGCTTTGTCTCTGTTTGGCAGTAGGTACTGCAACATCCCTCTCTTGTGAAACATTTCTGCCACAATCCAATATTTTTGTAATAATCTTACATTACCTCTTAGTTTATGTGCCAGCCTGGACTATCTCTGGCAGTCCCTACTCAAAAAACTGTGGAAGATCTAAGTATCTGGGGGTTGTAGAAGGAGTGAGACCTTTATGGCTATGTGTGTTTTCCAGAGAGGAGAGAGGTGTGGGCTCTTTGTTGCTGTGAGAGCTGATGTACTTACCAAGGTCAATTCAGGAAGCCTCAGAGTCACAGCCACAAGTCCCTACAGGTCTCAAGCCCATCCAGCTCAGGCTCAGCTCGAGGAGAGCCCTGAGGGCTGCATTTCAGACTTGATGTACAGTGTTTGCAGGAATGGTCTTTGGCACAGTCTTCTGCAGACCTGGTCCAATGTGGGTTCATAGCAAGGGTCTGGAGCCACAGCCCCCTTTGGCCTATCTAACACCATCAGACTTTGTAGCTCCCTCTGTCCCACTGCCCTGGCAGACAGCCACAGTGGTACCTGAGCACAGGTTGTTCCCCAGCGCCTCCTCCCAGCTGGGTTTTGCCAGGGGTCTCCATCTCAGAGCACTGGCTAGAGGGACTGAATTTCAGGCCTTCAAGCTGCCACAGGGATGGGCATGCTCAGGAATTGCTTTCCCAGACTAAATGTCATATCTCCCACAAGCACCACCCCTGCTGGTCAGACTACTTCTCTAGCAGGTCAAAACCAAGCCCCTCTCAGGATCAGGGTCTAAGGATGAGCAGGGGCTCAGCATGAGGACTGCCTAACTCAGGACAGCTCTTCCTTAAGATAGGTCACCCTGCAGGGCTGTAACCTGAAGTGGACTTTTTATTTACATTTCAAACCTTGTTTATATGCTAGTAACATTATTCTGCTCCTGTTATAACCCGGTTTTCTGTCATTTGCAGTTAAGCCTGAGGTACCATTCGCTATAAACATCACATATGAAAGGGAGGCAAATGAATACCTTATTCGTTACTGTACACCACACTCAAGGAAGAAATACTTAAAGGACAAATTAGTGCACCAAGTAGCCTATCGGCAGAAAGAAGGTACTTGGAAGGTAAGTGGTGATGTATTGGTGTGCTTACACTAATTTCCAAAATTAAACATTATCAAAATTTACCTGTACCACCTAAAAATTATAAAATCTGCATTTCTGCAGATCTCCATTTGAAAATTTGGAAAGGTGCAATATTTGGCATTTGGAAATGTCATCAGTCAAAACATTCATTTGGGCTTTGCAGTGGGAATAGAAGACATAATGTGTTGAACCATTCTAAGTCTGCTCTTTGCTGTGGTGGTTTTGCTGTTATTTTCTGTGCTCATCAGTCAGTAAAACGTGTGACCTCTTTACTTATTTTGCAAGTTTCTTCACATCTCCTTTTCCATTGAATACTTCCAGGCTTCCAAGGCAGCCCTGCAGCTCTCCCACCCTTGGGCTGTCTGAGGCTGCAGCTGCCTGTGAACTGGGTCTGACTGGGGCTGCCCAGCTGCAGGGATCTATCTCTGTGTCCCCTGTCACCAGCCACAATGTTTGAAACTATGGACTACACCTGGGTTTTACAGAGGGAACACAGTGTTGTCCACAAAAATCAGATTTGTTACGTGGAGTGCAACAAGGCAGTAATTACACACTTGAGAGAGACATTGACTGTTCCAATTGCACAAGCCTCGGTGCTCAGTGGTATTCCACAAATCAAGCACACCAACTACCAAAACGTTTTACTATTTGTACATTTTAGCAAACAAACTAATTAGGTTTCCTTGGCCACAAGTTACATAGTTCTCTTATTAATTAGTGTTCCATCTTCTATCAGTTAATGATTCTCTCATCTCTCAAGCTAATTAGCCTGCAGGCTCAGTCTTTGTCTTCTCTTGAGTTGGTGGCTCTCTTGTCCAGGTGGGCCATGAGTCAGCAGTCATGATTTGCTCCTGCCAGAATTACCTTCTAGCCAGTTCAGAGCTGATTCAGCACAGTTACCAAGTTGTCTTTATTAGTTTCTTCCTTATCTTGGGGGATTCTGCCAAATGTCCTCTATTAAGGCCCAAAAATTCTGCAATCTTTGTGTCCATTACGATCACTACATCCTTCTTCCCAAGCTTTGTTAACCTCCCCCCAGGTCTCACATCATCGAAGCATGTCAAGACCCAATACTTAACAAGGCAATTCTGCCCACAAGTAATTTGTTTTTCTGACACCTGGACATCATTTAGAGCTTGCTTATTAACTGCTCTGTGTTTCACAGATTAAATCTCCCTCCTTGTTGATTAGGCTTGAAAATATATAAAGATCAAACACCAAAGAACTTAAGGAAAAAATAAAATTGATTCAGGCAGTGAAATACATTGATATGGAGAGCACCAGAGCTGCACTGCAGGATTTCAGCTTCTTCCCTGTAACTGCCCCCTCAGACATTGCTGCAAAAATGTATTTTTCCCCATCTCTCCTCTGAGCTTTTTCATGGAAGCATATAATTTCTACTGCAGTGTCAGCTGCTGCAAAGCACAGTTAATACTCGTAGCTGCTTTCCCAAAAAGCTTTTACCCAGCATTTGTCTCTCTTCTCAGTACTATCTGGACTACACTCCTGTTTAACTAGGCTGATGCCCTGATAAGCACCTGTGTAATGGCTAGAGAGAAGGAGTAAACAGCACAGTATGTGAGGGATGCACCTGATCTCACATATTTTGTTGAACTCGAGGATAATTCTCCACCGTCTGACGGCAAAACAATTGTTTTGTTGTTGTTCTTTTTTTTTTTTTTTTTTTNNNTTTTGTTTTTTTTGTGTGTGTGTGTGTGTATGTTTAGACAATAGAGTCACCATACCTTCAAATAAAATTGCTGGGAAAAAACCTTGAAAATGAAGCATCGTATGAGGTGAAAGTACGTTCTCAGCCCAATGGAGATTATTTTAAGGGCACATGGAGTGAATGGAGCACTTCCAAAAGCTTCAAGACAGCAAGAGAGCAGCACTCCACAGAAAGCTGTAAGGACTGAAAACACTTTGGTCCTCCTGGAGAAAAGCAGAGCTGGGGGCCTGGGCTCTGTGGCCAGCCTCAGCAGCAGCTGGGATGAGAGAATGGGGAGGGAAGAGCCCATGGCCACAGCAGGGTCAACCCTCACAGACACAGGCACTCCAAGGAGGTGATTCACAGAGCAGCTGGATCACTGTGGTCTGGGGCTGGCTCTCCATGAAGATTTAAATCTCACTAAAGGGCAATAAGGTCAGAGGAAGTGCTGCCATGAGAGCATGAGGGTGTGGGTGCAGGGGGGGATGAAGGCTGACTCACTGCTTGCTGGCTTGCCAGGGGCAGGAAGAGTTTGCACCAGGCATTTTGGGTAAGGAACAAAGAGCTGTGAAACATTGCCAATTTCAGGACCCTGGGCTTGGGTATGAAGATGGCACTTGAATCACAAGTGCAACACAGGATAAAATCTCATCACTGCACATGAATAATCTTTGTGGTCCTTGGGTCCCTTCAGTCCCCAGGGGCACCTCAGAATTACAGGTGTTAGAAGTCATCTCTGTGCTGCTGTGAGGACACAGTGAGTGCTGATTTTAATGCACTGGAGGTGACAGCACACTTCAAGCTGCTTTAATCCAGTCTGTGAACCCAGCTCTAAGCTCAGCCAAGTGCTGATGCTCTGGCAGCCTATCATTCACCTCCTTCATGGAGGCAGGAGAAATGAGCCCAGCCCAGTGACAGACAAGTGCAATGCTTGGTCTTAATTCCTAATTTATCATCTTAAAAAGACATCACTGTTATAGTGGCTTAACAGTGAGACATTGACATACATTGTCTGATGTTCTTTGTTTTCCTTTAGATAGCAGTGTGGTCATGGTTATACTCTCCATCCTGGGATTCATGCTGTTCGTTGTTATGATTGCACTGATCATAGTTTTTTGGGAAAACAGGTAATGTCTTTGTATCAGAAAAGATTTTGGAATCCAATCCTGTTCTGACAATCTTACTGCTTTCCCTGTTATACTTGTGAACTATTCTCTCTCTGTCTCTGGAACTCTGTATCAAGCTGATGGTAAGAAAAGAGTAGAGATGAGCAATACAAGAGACAGTGATGGCAGGCAGATGATCTGCCACTTGGACCAGATTTCAGTCCTGAGCTCAAAACACTGGGATCTTTGGTGAGCCAAAATCACCACAAAACACTTACAGACTCAGTGTCCCACTGGAGGCAAATTTGACTCACAAACTTCAAGCAAAATCCAGAAAAGAAAGGAACCTGCGGGTTTTAGTAAACTCCTAAGAAGTGTGGAAACAGCATGCCAGAGTGATGACCTCTTTCCTTTCACAGGCTGAGTCAGTGGGGTGTTTGCTCTATGGTGCTTTCAGAAGCAGCAGGGCAGAGCCCTCTGCAACAGGGGCTTGATGGTGTCAGACAGCAGCCTGGCCAAATCCTCTTCCAGCCAGCCATGAGGCGAGATCAGCCTGAAGTGGGATTAAGGATACATTAATTACCCAAGCAGTCCTTGGTCTGCAGCAGGGTTTTTCATATATCTGCTACACAGCAGGAGATGGATGACTGTAGATACGTTTTTAATGGCATGGCTCACTAGAGCTGACAAGCTTAAGAAAATGAACAGATTTTTAGATAATGTTATGAAAGTAGAATCTGGAGGGATAAAATCCAAGTTTATCTGTAGAAGATGAACTCCTTGCAAGACAGAAAGCCCAGGACTCTTCAACAACTTTCAGAGCAGCCTGTCCATGATACCCACCTCAAGAGAGGTAACTATGTGAGCGGCATTTTGGGACAAGGCTTGGGCTGTGCTAACTCCAGAGTAACACATGGGGATTACCTGGCACTGTTACCTGGCCAATGCTAGTTGGCCTCAGCCATACCATGCCACAAACAATTTCAATAATTAAACATTTTAGACACTGGAGTTATCTGCCCTACTGCTACTTTATTCACAAGTATAGAGGTAGCTTGAGATTTCTCGTTCTTGCACTGTTGCTGGGAACCTGCAGTTATCTAACCTTGCTACAAGTCTTGCTTATATAAAACTGCAGCAAAAACAGGTGAGACTTTTTGATCCCAGATATTTCCATTTTAAGAAGAGGAGGGTTTTATACATGTGCATATATACAGCCACACCAACACATAAATAAAATTAAATATATATTCATATAAATGTATAATTATAACACTGCAATGATTGAATATCAGTTGGACAACATTCTCTAGATGCATCATAGCTGAGAGTATCAAGCAGCACAACATGAGAACTTTGCTAATCAAGGCAGTAAAAATGAGACCTGTGGAACAAGGCTACAGGACAGATGTCTGAAGCTCAAATTGCTGGCCAAGGAATGGGACAATATGCCATTCTTTGAATTAATTGAACTTGTAGAAGCAAGTATCAGCAAATTTCCACTTTAACCACAGCATCTTCTTGCACTTGCAGAAAACAGTTTCACCACACAGAACCCTGTTCACACAGCTAGATGAAAACAAGCAACAAACTCTTTGGCAGCTTAATTTGCTGCATTTCCAGTACTTAGTGAAGTGTTTTCTTTTAACTGTGACAATTTGTGCACTCCAAAGAACAATGACTTTTTGGTGACATTTACAATTTCTCTTGTCTTGTCTGGTTTATTCTGAGGCTTCTCTGTCTTTATTCTGGATAATGCCAGCCAGCCCTAAGGCTTTGTGAGAACTAGTACAAATGATGCAATATGAACCTCTGATGCCTCAACATAGCCCTCTTATGCTGCTTTTTGTCTACTGTTGCTGTTTCAGGATCAAGCCTGCTGTATGGCCAAACCTTCCTGACCATAAAAAAACGCTGGAGCAACTATGCAAAAAGCCAAAAAATGTATGTTCTTCCACTGTTCTTTCCACCTGAGTATAGACTTGGGGACAAAACTAACACTCATGAGCGACAGTATGTGCATTTGCTGCATGAACTAGGACATCTTTCAGAAATTACTTCTACATTTTACTGGAGAGAGCCCACATTTGCTCATGCAGGTGCAAGTCAAGGGTATGGAAATAACACACAGCTGACCTAGTGCCTGAGGTTTGGCTTGTGCAAAGTAACTACAGAGGTCTTGGGAAGTTGATGTATGAAGACTGAAGGAATTAAGTTTATTTATAGAAGAAAAGGAAACCTGGGGTGGGCAATACTATTTACAACCTTCCAGTACCTAGGGTGTATATAGAGAGTTGGGAAAGGTGCTCTCACCACAAGGCTGTGTGGAGACAGGACCAGAGGCAACAAGCATGTGTTGTTTCAGGACCAGCTTCTTCCAGGTACAAGGGACGAATCTTCCTTGTGAAAAAAATTAAACACTGGGTAGCCTGCCCAAAGACAAGGAAGGTTCCCCTCTGGGAATATGTTTAAGGCTTGGCTTGATAGGGCTCTGAATAGCCTAATCCAGGTCCTGCTTCTGGCAGAAAGCTGGACTCCACAGCTCCTTTCCAACCAAGATATTTGGTGATTCTACAAAACTGTGATCATGGGGCTGGATGGGGAACTTTTGCAAACATCCCTGGTGGTGTCCATGTACCCTGACATGGCCAGCAGCATTGTTCATACATCATGCAGTAATATGATCTGCTTTGCCAGTTAAAAGCCAGATGGACAAGTAATTAATGCTGTTCCCTCCAGGTACATTATTAACATGTTCTTAATTTCATAGGAGGCCTAACACAGCTCCCCCAGCCCCTGTGCTCCCCAGTTCAGGGATTCCTAACGTTTTTCAGGAAGTCGTGGCAAATTTTTACTTCCCTTGCTGCTAAATTAGGAAGGTAAAACTGAAAGAAACCACCTGGGTGGGCACACTCCTTCCTGTGAAATGGCAGGCAGGCAATAAATGTGTGTCTCAGAAAAGTCTCTGAAATACTGTATAGAGCATAAAACACTCCCCAGGGGTACTGCCCAGAGGAGGACGCTGGAAAAATGAAGTTAGTAGGGAAAGGGCTTTTCAGCCATGTGATAGTTTTTTTTCTGTGCTAACCTATTGTTCAGCCTGCTCAGAGTTACATTTGGAGTTAAAGAAATAATAAATACCCTTTTAAAATCAAATAAATTATCAAAGTATCTTTTATCTTAAGCTACCACCCCCTGTTGACTAACTGTGCTATTCCCTTTGCCACACAGAATTTTGATACAAGCTTTAATCCAGAGAGTTTTGGTTATGTTCATATCCATAAAGTGGATGGCCTTTGGGCAAAAACTGAACTGGAAAATTTTCTGCAGCCATCAACTGCTCCAGAGACAAGCCTTCCAGAAAAATTCAGGAGTGGATCAGACCTGAAGGTGAACCCTTCAATGGCAGGCAAAAACAACCTAAACCTGGCGGTGTCTTACGAAGGAGCCTGGCCAGCTGAAGCCCTGCACGGGCTCCTGGGCCCCAGCCAGTTCGCAGCCACCGAGGGAAATTGCAGCTCCAGCACCTATGAGGTTTGCCACGGCAACAGGGTGCCCCTGCACAGTGATGGTTTCAACTTTCCCTCCACTTGTCCCCTGGATCCTCTGGGCCAGCCCCATCCAGAGCCCCTAAATGGCGACACCGAATCCCAGATGCTGCCTAACAGTGACATGAGATCACCAAACAATGAGGAAGCCTATGTAACGATGTCCAACTTCTACAAAATTCAGTAAACCTCACAAGAATTACAGCATGCAATTTTTTCTCTAACACACGCAGGATACTGAAGCTTTCTGGTTTTGTTTTCCTGTATCCTGTGAGCTCCCACCTCGCTCGTGCACTCTGCTCACAGTGCAACGCTGTACCTGCAGGGAAGGGGGTTCTCCTAGGCTCCAGGGAGAAGCAGCCTATCTCAGCATTCAGTATGCTGCTAGCAGTCTTCACTGCAGCAGAAATTAAATTTAATTCAGCCTGATTCTGATCTTCAAATCTGATTAATCCAGAGCAGTGACAATGCAGTCCCAGCTGAGGATCACAGCTTGTCTCGTAGAAATTAATGAACTCTTTTGTTACCCTCTTGGTTACAGAGTTAAGCTCTTATTAATGCCTTAGCAAGAAATATGGCAATAAATTCCTTTTAAATAGAACTCAATCTCTTTTAAACACTGGTGGGTCAAGACTAACTCCCCCCCAGTCAGTCAAAAGACAGTAAAAAGAAAAAAAAACAGGAAATTAAGAGTTGCTATCAAGTATTAGATACCTAGCGATTCAGGAGCTTGAGCACCACAATGAGAGTTAGCTGTGTGCCCAGCAACAATATTACAGAGGCCCACCTGAGGGAGATGTTTTCTGAGATGGATTTAGTTTTTGGTTTGGGTTTTTTGGGGTTTTTTTGTGGTTTGTTGTTTTTTGGGGTTTTTTTGAGACTCAAATTCAAACAAAGCAAACCCTAAATGCCACTACTTTTTGCAGTTGGCAAAGATCTGCCCTTAAGCCAATTACAGGGTCCACAGGTACTTCTGCCAATACTTTTGAGGTCTTCAACATTTCATGTACCAACTATGAGAAGCAAAATTCTTTCTCTTCCTAGAAGCTGAATTAGGTCTGAAAATTGCATGATTCTGCCCTTTTCTGCAGCTCTTATGCAATTATTAGTGTAGCATAAGTGCTTTCCATTCCAGAGACTGGGCTGACCACGTCTGTTTACTAGCATTATCCCCAGTGGCTGTGACTGCACACAAGTACTATGAATTTGGACAGGCAATGTTCTCATGCAACATCTGACATAGGAAGATGGATGGAATTTGGGTTTTTTATATATCTTATAGTTTACCAGGAGATGTTTTTTGTTTATTGGTTTGTGTTTTGGTTTTTTTAGGCTTTTTTTTTTCATTGTGACTTTTTCTCTTTANTTTTTTTTTTTTTTTTTTTTTACATTATGGCTGAGCCACTTCACAGTCCTCCTTGGATGCTGCACATTCTGGAGCACACACTTGGAGATAAAGCTGCTACAGCTACATGGTTGCATGACAGCAAAGCAGTGTGGCCATGGGACATCCAAGCTGCTTTCTTGCACTCTGGACTTGGGGTTCACCTCATTGTGCAGTCTCGGTTCCTCTAGCTCTTTGAAATTCTCCTTTACCTAGTTATATTCACATTCCCAGAGTCTAAGGGTGAAAGAGTCCTCTCTTATCCTCAGAGGATGAGATGCTGAGATTTATTCTGACTGGTAATGGTCACGGAGATGTCGCAAAAACTCAGCTGCTTCCATCTGCCTCTGCCAAGACAGCTTTGTGCCAGGAGAGCAGCAGTATGAATCCAATCACTGAAAATCTCTTGTGGCCTTGTTTCAAGAATATGTGGCAGAGAGTGAGGCTTACATTAAACTCAGTTGCTTGAATTAGAATTTAATGCTGCAGGAGACAGTACAAACCAAACAGCAATTCTGGACCACATCAAGCCGAAACCAGCCTTCCCAAGACAGCACTCCACCTCCTCCACCTCCACCCAGCACAAGGGAAACTTTTGAGTGGGGAGAACTTAACAGCTACTGTGTGCAAAGGGGCCTCGGATTTGGCTCAAGGCATTCCAGTGACATTTTACAGAAAGGTTTTTATTGCTGTTTACTGCCAAATGAAGCATTAATTGATGTAGAAGAAAAAGACCAAAGCCCTGGGCATTCATTTGCTTTACAGTGCTTGTATTTCCTTTCAAACAGAGCTGCTGATAATGCTTATACTGTGAGAACTTGCACAGTGTGACTGTAGATACAGACAGACTATATAGAATGACACCTTCTTCCAGTGACACAGTGACAAACAAAATGGGGATAGAGGAAGAAGCAAAAGCACATCAGGAAAAACTTCTGCAGTATGTGCTATGCTTCCTTCAATTTTTGTAATTCTGTAGATCTGTAACACATTTGTTGGATGTATGCAGATATAACCACTTTCAGCTTTGTTTCGGGAAAAAAAAAAATAAAGCCAAATATGCACCAAAGCCAGAAACACCACAAGCATTTCCTGTCTATGGCCAAGTTATATATAGTCCGTATAAGAGGATACAGCCATGGCTATGTCTGGACAATCTGCCAAGTAGTCTCCTTATTCTACATGACAATTTCTCCAGAGCCGTCCACAAACTCCCATCTGCCCCAGTAATCACACAGGAGCTTCGCTCAGCTTTCACATACTCCATGCACTTCCTTTAGCTCAGCACAACTTTCCTTCTCCCCCTTCTGCCTGCAGTGTTCTTATTCACCTGCACATCCAGACCCAGCTTGCTGGCACTAGGTTTCTCTGTGTCTGCTTTATGACACAGTGCCTGGAGTTGCCTGCTCCTCCCTGCTATGTGCCTGCTGGGCTGCAGCCCCTCTCCTGCGGTCGTGGTGCCATGCAGATGCCCTCCCATCTTTGCTTCTCCCCTGGTCTGTGTGCAGCCCATGCAAACACCTCCTAGCACCATGAGCACTCCTCTCCTGCACTATGCAAATGTCTCTTAGCTGTACACAAACAAACTTAGACTATTGTCAGTTATAACAATGAGTCATGGTCTAATTCTACTGGTGCTGAAAAATGCTAATTACGTCTCAAGGCAATAGTCATCCCCGGCTTTAAGCGCTAGTTTGTTTACCACATCTCCTCCCCTTGTGCACATTCATTAGACAGGCTGAAAAAACACACACAAATGCTGTGTGTGTCAGTGGGGCAGCAGATGACCAGCTAGCTAAGTGTGGGGAGGCAGGAGGACTGCATCTGCCAGGGTGGAAGGATGGCTAAATAAATGCCTGTGATGTGCAGTGAAATCTGGGCTATGAAATAAATGTTCCAAGGGTGGCCTGACAAGCACTGCTGCAGGGACATGTGGCTGAGTCCAGGGCAAATTTTGGCAGGCAGAAGGTGACTATGAAACCATCTCTTCTGGCAACAAGGGACATGCTGATGCTGGCAGGGTATTTCTGCAGGGCAGGAGTACAGCCCCTTCTCAGCTTCTTAGCAGTAGTGTTTATTGATTTGAAGGCCTGTATTGGTACAGCAATACAGCAGTGCTGCAGCCTGGGGGGAGAAGCAGTTGGATTTTAGTCAATACACTTTTAAATCAAGCTAGTTATCTCTGTGGTTGTGGGGTTTCTGAAGCTATCATTTAAAAACAGATAAAATGTGATGTAAAGAAGACTTACCACCTCTGTGAAGAATTATTGTAGAGTCAAACACCTCCTTATTACTGTGATCATGAAGCCACCCAAATTAGCACTCCTGTGTGTCACAGAGCATTGGCAAAACAAATCTAATGTACAGACACACAAGAAAACAACTGATAATGCCAGAAAATGCAATTGCTAAATTATACTGACTCAGTCATCCCTTGCTTACGCGGCAGCTCCAGGTTTCAGCCAGGATGGCTTTTCCTTGGCTTCTAAGCGCCACCTGCTGAAACACGAAGCCACGGGTCAGAGCCCAGCACTCGGACACTTGCTGGTGCCATCGCATCGTGCAGCTCCAAAAGCATGGCTCAGATGAGACCTTGGGGAAAAATCAAGCCCACAACAAACTAAGCAGTATTTCACTTATTTGTAGTCTATGGCCCTAAAGCAGTTTGGGGAAATAAAAGCAAAAGACAGTTTCCAGGATTACTTCATCTTTAAAATGAAGTAGGCATCAGTGTCCACTGAAGAACTAACTCCACAGCAGCAACTCAGAAATTCATCTTTTGTGACCTAAGAATGAGAAAAACAGCATTTACAAGGGTGACGGCTATATACTGTGCCTCAACAGACTCTATATTTTTAAAAAACTTCTTTTTCATCTTCCAGGGAAGTCTGATTTATACATTTATTTCTGTAGCAAGCTCCAACACAGAATTTAGTTGAATGACACTAAGGCAAATGGACTGAGATTCTTTCATTGGGAAACAGAGCTGCTGCTGTGGGCTAAAAAAAAAGAAAAAGAAAATAATTGTTGTTCTGGCTATTGTTAAATATTGACGGCATAACTTACATGTCACAGCAAAATTGGATTAGCCTAAAATCAAGACCATCAATGAATGAATATAAAAAGCCCCAAAGGTTTGTCAAACAACAGAAAAAATGAGACAAAGCAGAAATGCATTGATGAAAATGTCTAAAGGAATAAATCTATACCACAAAGTTGGAGCTTCTCCAACACAGTCTGACAGTTGTTTTTCCAGAAAATGTACATAAGCTAAAAGAAACCGCTCTACCTTTTGAATGTTAAAAAAAATACTGCACCTTTTGGAAAAAATACCATGTTTTAAATGAAAAAAAGGAACAGATTTATCTCAGGAAAATAAACACTTCTCCCTTTTTATCACAATCTCTGCTTTTCTACAGAAAACCAGACTTGTTTCAACTTCCACAAAACCTTGTGCTTCCTTTCTTTCCAAGATATTCAACAAAGGCTGGATCCTGTCCCCAGTCTCCAGCTGCAGCTCCTGTTGGGATCAGCAGCAGTGCTGTGGGCTGAGGGGAAGCCTGGGCCCAGGCTTTTGTGAGGGTGGGGCTGCAGTACCTGGGGTGGCTGCAAACCTCCAGGCATGAGCAGGGAAGAGGTGCTAGAGCCAAAACCAAGCTCGCTTTGAAACCACAGGGGTTTCAGACTCTGCTGAGGAACACCAGTATGGCCAGGGGGCTGCAGCAAACAGAGAGGCAGCTTTCAGCCACCTGAGGGCTCAGTGTTAATCACAGGCTGCTGGGAATCCTGCTTTCTGCTCACCCTACAAGAAAGGACAGCTAAAGAAATAGGATGAGCTATAATCACAGTGACATAGACAGTAGGCAGCTGCTGGCAGTGACAGGTTGCTGTTGGCATTACCTGTTTTACTGGGAAACCTCAGTGTGCTGCTGCTGCTGCTGCTGCTCCCAGTGTGGAGGATAGGAGCTGCAAGACAAAAATCAGTAAAATCACTGGTCTTGCTCCTTCTGCCAGGGTCTGCTCTGGGACGGCAAAACCATGCTCAGCCCACACGGCTGCAGAGGTTTGAGGTAGCACTGTGTGCAAGGAATTACATAAAGGCAAGTTGGCTTTTATACAGCAATGTGCACCAGTGATTTCATCTGCTAAACTTCTGCTGCTGCCATCTGGCTCTGCCAAGATAGCTTTGTGTCACAAGAGCAGCAGAATGAATCAGATCACTGAAAATCTCTTGTGGTCTACTTTCAAGAATATATGGCAGAGAGTAGGGCTTGCATTAAACTCAGGTGCCTGAATTAGATTTTTGTTCTGCAGGAGACAGTATAAACCAAAAAATATTACTGTATCACATCAAGCCAAAAGTTTCCTCTCCCAGACAGAAACATGAAGCCACAAAGAGCAAAGGGAGGCCAGAATGAAAATGTAGTGAAGGAAGCTGCTGAAGTGCCATCTTTCCCAGAGGAACACACCAGAAAAGGCTGTCCCACACCTCTTTTCCCCCATACACTGTGCTGTTTTGGGGTAGTGGGATGGTGTCACTGAGGTGCTCTGACAGCTCAGGCAGAGGCAAGAAGTGGGGGCAGAGTTCTGGAAGAGTTATAGGGAGCCATTTCCCTCTTTCCCACAGGGCCCTACCCACATTTTTGGAGCAAACTTCGGTGCAGGCTATTGGGGAAGGTAGACTTTATTCCTGACAAGACGCTGTGCCAGGCAGCAGGCTGGAACTCAAGGTGCAGGCAAAACCTCCACCTCTGGGACTGCCCCCCTCCCCTGCAGACTCAGATGTTCCTGTGGTTTGTGCCATCCTGTTCAGCAAGTTGCACAATCAGAACGAAGAAATAGTGCTTCGAACAAGAAGCACCGACCAAGATCTCCCATCTTGATGCTGGCACCAGATACAATGGTGTGCATTGCCACCTATCTCACAAAATCTGCTGTGTGTGCTGTGAAGCCACAGGCTGGCAGGACAGCATCACCACTTATCTCCTGCATCTGCTGGGTCTGTAACCAGCACACTGCAGCTGCAGCTGAACAGGGGCCTTTCAGCTTCATTTTTGGGTCTCCCAGATCGCAGAGGGGGAGAGGGAAGTGCTGAAGGGAGGCTCTGGGCACTTGGTGTTTCTTGAAAATCCCTCTTTTTTGGTTCAAATCCCTTTAAGTTTCCTTTAATCCTTGAAAAGTGCTTCCTCTGAACATCCAGTGTGTGTATCTAGTGTGCCATTATGGCTGCACGTTCCCCAGTAAAGATTTTACTATCTAGCAGCTAATGCCTGTGTTTGTTCCATTAATTTGCACACATATTAATCAAACTACATTTTGTACAGGACACATTCCAATTTGAGTTCTACAGCGTCTGATTACTAGTAAAAAATCATGGCTTTTGTGTTCCCAGATTTTTTTTTTCCCTGCAAGCACTATACCTTTTCTGAAGTTACCAGTTGTTATTCAGACAGCTCCAAGAGCAACTCTGTTCCCACAGAAGTGAAAGGAAACTTTGCTGCTGACTTTGAAAGCACCTGAAGCCAACCCTTGGAAACATGGTTCTGTACAAATGTTGAAATTACTCCGTTGGGAACCATGTTCTCAGGAAACATATCCAGTGAGCAATGAGGTCCACACACAGGCAAACCTGAGCTGGGAACTGTTCTGAAAGCACCAGGGATACACCACTAAGGTGAGGGGGTTTAAGCTTTACTGGATCACATCCTTCAAGTCACCACACAAACCCCATTAGTCCAGCTCAGTGTAGAAATCTTGTCCTGAATCACGGGATTTTTTCCAGCTGCCACAGGCTCAGCTAAGGCTCCCAGACACCAGTGACAAAACTTCTGCTGGTTTCAAAAAAGTATAGTTGCTTTCAGTACCAATCCTCCCTTCTGAAAATGAATATTAGTTTGGGATTAAATAAAATTGGAAGATATGCCAAACTGGCTGCAGTTAGATTAAAACTGCTACTTCCCTTGAACAAATATCAGCCTGTCAGACCACTGCAGGGTGTGAAGACATGAAATAACAAGTCAAAAGGAAATGTTTCTTTCATTTTGTGATTCCCACAATCCATCCACATTGCTTTCTTTCCATTTGAAAGAGAAGACAGATAGCATGGCACCATGTTGTGAAATCAATTAATAAAATAAAAGAGAAGTGAATGGATTCTATTCAAGTTGCCAGACCATGTACAGCCCCTATGTGATAGTAAGTTTATTTTTCATATATATTGGCACTTCAGTAGCATTGCAGTAAGTAAAGGCTCCTCTTATGATGGCTGGCAATCATAAAGAGAGTTTCTCCACCAGTTTCCAGTGTCAGCCAGTATACAAGCTTCTTGTATACTTACTTAGTATAGGAGGCTTACTGGTCAAGAAACTAATACAGTTTGCACAGTCTTCACTAAGGAATTGCAAGCAGCTATTGCTCATACTGAGATCATTTCTGGACAAAAGAAAAATAGGGTTTGCAGAGGATCAGTGCAGCAAGCACTGATCAGGACTTCAGTGTTTGAACTGCTAGCAACCCAGGCTAAGAGCAGCAAGTTCATCAGAAAGGCTGTTTTGAAGTCCATTCTATAACCCTGTACTGCTTCTAGCTGGCTGCCAGCCTGAAGTGGAGCAAATGCTGCCATGCACAAGCCACTTACTCTCTGCTACAGCAGCAGCTTCTCAGTCTGGGAGAGCAGCAAAATGATGAGAGAGGAGCAGAAAGTAGAAGAAAAAAGAAAAAGGTATCAAAGCAGGAAAAATTAGACACCATACACTCACACACTAGGTTTTTCCAGGAATTTTTTTTACAGTTTCTATTGTGTACCATTTCCACCCTGTCTGTATGGACAAAGGATAAAAGAGGAACTGAGACAGCCTCATTGATTTGACAAGAAGGGTAGATTCCCAATCTTTATTCAGCATCAGAAACAGAAGACAACAAGATAAGAAAGTTATGAGTTCTTCGTTCCTGGGAAACTCTCTGAAGTCATATCTTGGTCATACAGCACTGCAAATACAAATAAGTAGTAAACAACTTTCAGTGTAGGCATGTGTAGGCAACAGCTACGAGGTCAGCAAATATTCCAGGAACAGAGAGAAAAAAATACTGTAACAGATGTATCCCCTTTAAAGAAAAATACAAGTAAAATGAACTCACAGTACAGAAATAAAAGAATCAAAGCAGGAGGAGGGGAGTAAAATCTATAAGAAGCTACACAGAAGGTTCAAACATGGTATGCACAGGAAAGTTGTCTGTATATGTTTAGTTGTGAGCCAGGGAAAAAAACAGGCCTCTAAAAGGCATTTTGCATTTATCCTGGTCCCTGCCTTCCTGTCTTTGATTGCCCCTCCAGCCTCCTGGTGCTGGGAACTCACATGCTCCTGGCAGAAAGATCAGCAGTTGCTCTATCACACTAGTGAGATCCACAAAGCCAAACAATACTGCAGTGTTACAAGTGACAAGTCTACACAATGTTCTTGGGACAGACTTCATTCCATTTATAACAGCCTGTCCAAGACCACCACACTTCAGAATATTTTGGTTTCAATCTCTTGCCTCCTCTGCAAAACAGACCTGTATCTAACATTGCAAAGGGGATGTTCAGGAGCCACAGTGACCTACTGCAGATGTCAGAAAAGAAAAGAGCACGTCATCTCAGAAAAGACATACCAGGGATGGAAAGAGAAAAAGGACAGATGTGTGGGGTGGCCAAATGCCAGATCTACTCTCTGTTATGCTCTGATCCCCTGAGGCTGAGCCTACTGAAGCATCTGGGAATTAATTCTGCAAATTGAACGTAATTGGCACAGTTACTGGAAAGTGTTGTCATGGAATAGGAGGGTGTTGTTGTGCATACACTTAATCAGAGAAACCTATAAAATGTGAAAGAAAAGTCTTGCTTCTTTAACTGTATGATTAGAGTTTCCAAGCATTCTTCATCATGACGATAAAGTAGGTATCTGTGTCTATTGAAGCACTGACTCCGGCATAGTAGTTCATGAATTCTTCTGTTGTGACCTGAGACAGAGAAATTAAAAATATGAAAATGAATCTTTGCTTTTATTTAATGCTGTAAGTCAAAACCACACATTGAGAAGAACCTTTAATGAAACTGAACATCTGCTATTTCATGTTGTGGCTAACAAAAAGGAATCCAACAGGAGGAATAAAGACACTTATAATTTCCTTAATTTCACTTTGCTAGAAACAAGAGCTCTTCTCCTCTGCAACACTTGAATGAAGATGAAACATGTGAAGTTTAACTAACCTTACCAGGAACTGAAGTTAAAATTACTGCTGCCTAAGAAGACAAATTTTTAATGTACTTTTTTCCAGGGATGCTATAATCTGGTTCTTTGCATAATGATTCATAAAGTGGTTGAGGTTTCTGATGCAATTCAGAGAGAGCTTGGAACTTTATATCCACCCCTAGAGAGAAAATATTATTGCTCTAAACAAGTCTCCCTTAATGAAGCAAATATTCTTTCAAATCTCTAAGAGTTTTGAATAGCTTTCATGGGTATTTTGAGGTTTAAAAATGACCATTAAAAATAAATAATCAAATTAACCAAGAGACAAACTGTGCAGATCTCTTGTGATGCCTTAACTCTTGAAGTGTGTAGGTCATTCTTTGAATAAACAAAGAAAAATTTGAAAAATACAAAACAATATTAAAAAGACATTTAGTTATTAAAGAGTGTCCAAAGGAGGGCCAGGAAGATGGTGAAGGGTGTAGAGAAGAAGCTCTGTGAGCAGTGGCTCTTGTTCTGATCAGCCTGGAGGAGACTGAGGGGAGACCTGACTGCAGTTACAGCTCCCTCATGAGGGGAGAAAGGGGCAGGCACTGATCTCTGCTCTGTGGTGACCACTGACAGGAACCGAGGGAACGGCCTGAAATTGTGTCAGGGCAGGTTTAGACTGGATATCAGGAAGAGGTTCTTCATCCAGAGGGTGGCTGGGCATTGGAATGGGGTCCCCAGGGCAGTGGTCACAGCACCAGCCTGGCAGAGCTCAAGAAGCATTTGGACAATGCTCTCAAGCACATGGTGTGGTTTCTGTGTGTGCTGTGGAGGGACAGGAGTCGGACCTGACGATCCTGATGGGTTTCTTCTAACTCAGCATGTTCTGTGACTCCATGATATCTGCTCAGATTGCACTGTGTGTTTGAGAACTTAGAGAAACATGACAACAGGGAGAAAGGACCACTTCAGACTGTCCTACCATCACAAGATGATTACAAGCCTCACTAAAACTGCCTATTTCAGAGGCACCCAGCAAGACCACAGTGAAGAGGGACTTTCTAGCAAATGCTCAACCTTGAGGCATTTCTGCTAAAAGCATTTTAGGTATTCAGTATCATTAGTGTTTTCTGATTCAGGAAAGCCATAGTCTGTTCTAAAGAGAAACAGTAATCAGGTAAGCTAACATCAGGATTGCTGACCAAGGGGTGGGTGCTCAGAGTAACAGGCACTGAACTCATCAAGGATCAGTTTGGGAACTCATTTAATGTGTTTACTTATGTATGACCTCAGCACAAAAAGCAGGACCATTTTGCTTGAAATTTGCTAGATGTCACCACTGGAGGTGGAAGGGGATAGCTGACTCTGAACTGGTATCTCTGAGGATGACACTGCAGCAGAGGGGATGAAATTCAGCTCTACTAAGTGCAAAGTCATGCCTAAAGTAGCTAAAACCCATCACTTCTCTACAACAGAGAGTCTGAGTGGTGAGAACAAAGCAAGTGAAGGATTTGGGTGGAGCATTAGACAGGTAGGAGTCACCAGTGCAATGCAGCCCTGAAAACCAGGTGCATCCTGGAGAGTGGGAAGTGTTAAAGACATTCCACAAAGCACTGATAAAACTTACAGCGTAGTTTGTTATTATTAACTGCTCACATTATATAGATACACCAGATATCACCAAGTGAACCATGGAGATACAGGATTGCTCTGAGCTAGTCAACTGATGTAAGTTCAAACCAAAGAAGTCTGCAGACAAGGGGAAAGAGAGCATGCTTGGCTCAGAGATGGTTGCAGAGCAGATGTATAAGAAGTCCATCACAGAAGATACCCAGGCTTTGCACCTGAACCAGAGAGTTGAGCCAGAGTGCAGGAAGGGCTCCCAGCTCTGTCCCAGCTCATGGTTCCTCAGGGTACACTCGAGTGGCAGTAGCCCCAGCCCCATTCTCCCTTCAACTCTTTGAAGATAAGTCTGTCTCTATTATGGACTGATTTCCAAGTCAAGGTCTCAGTAATTACACTGGAGAATAACTAACTGTAAAGTATTTAACAAAGCAGGGAGCCTGCTTTTGAACTGGATCCTAGTATTTATTCTCCTAAAAAGTGAAAAATCCCCCAATTTATGTGGGTCATGAAAGTCAGCAATTTTGTGGGGTAGTCTGAAGATGTACTTCATGTAATCTATGAAATTTGATTTTTAAGGCTACAATTGTTCATGCAAACTCGGCACCACCCTTGTACCTCCTGCAGAGCCCCTTTGCCTCAGAATGTGCAAGCTGGCTTGTGTGCTAGCACATCAGGAGTACAGTGCACAGGTTATGCATCTACTTTGATTTTCCATATAAATGTGATACTAATGGATGTTTGGTACTGCAATTACTCCCCCACTTAATAACCTAAGTCAAATTCTGAGTCAGATGGTGACTTCATGGCTTGCAATCAGATGCTTCACTTACCTTCCCATCTTTGTCATAGGGTGAATCAAAATTATCCAGAAAGGCTTTAAAAACTTGATCTTCTGTCCAGTCTCCATTTAGATATTTGGAATGATATTTTGCATTATGCAATTTGCGTAAGTCTTCAATTGTTATGACACCATCTCCAGTCTTGTCTAACTTCTGAAATACCTGCATGACAATCTCTTTTCTTGCTTTGGACATGGGAGGCTGTAAAGAAATATTAACAGAATAATTTTATTTTTGCCAACCATTTGCCCAGCTCCAAATTCAAGTACTTGTTGTTGCTAGCAGCAAAACTTTCAAGGGAGATGGGACAATATACTGGTGATAGTATACACTGTCCAGGAGCTAGAAAGAGCAATATATCTTCAAAAGAGCAATATGATTAAGACTATTCAGTGTCTACCCATACAATAGCAAATGGACAATAAGAGAGAAAATACTACCTAGAATACTTTTCTGATCTGCCCATTTTAAATACTTCCAACAAGAAATTACTAATTACCCAAAGTACTAGTACTTTCTATCTTAATTGTTTAGGCTTCAGCAGAGCAAAGACACTTCAGATAAAATCAATCACTGTGGTGGATTGGAGAAAACATCCCCTGAATAAGTTCATGTTGTAAAGAGTAATAATAATATTATAATTATTATAATAATAATAAAATGGCCAGCAAAGAATCAAGATTGATGGGCTGAACCACACAGGTACCCCGACTGCAGCATAGGAATTTCGGTATCTAAATCAAGGCCATAATTAATTGAAAAAAAAAATCCCAACTGTTTATTTGCAAATATTGTATTTTATTTTGTTCTGTTGTGTTCTGCTATATTTTAATCCACTTAATGCAATAACAACATAAATTCACAGACTTACTCTCAGTGTAATAATAAATTCATCAAAATCAATTGTTCCACTGCCGTCTTTATCAAATATCTGGAAAAGCTCTTGTGCTTCTTCTTTATCGAACATCACAGCATAATGATGTAGTCCTCTCAGAAACTCCTTGAAATCAAGGGTTCTGGTATTGTTATAATCAATAATCCTAAATGCTCTGTGGAAAACATGAAATTTAAGAAAAATGCATAGGAAAACATGGAGAATGCTGCAGTGGTTTAGTACAGTACTGGAGTAGAGAGTCACCTTACTGAGGTAACATTTTCTCCTTGTTCTGTATTCTGAGGGGAAAAAAAAGAAAACAAGAAAAAAAAATCCCGACCAACAAACCTCCTACACTTATCGGCAGTAGAGATGACTTGTTTAGATATGGTGTATGAATATTACACATCTGAAGTTAAAAGAGGGAAAGGCTGCCATAGTATTCCTGTTTGTTATAGCCCTCTGCCCCCAGCAAGCTGCACATTTAGATGAAGTTCCCTATTTAGATGAAGTTCCAGTTGGTCACCATCTGGATGCATTTGTGGCGTATGGGGCCTGGGAGGGATCTCAGGGTGTTATGCAACATCCCCTTCCTAGGGATGAGATGCTTGCAAAAAGGTTTTAGGTGCCTCCCATAAACTAGACAGCTAGTAGACCATTACAAAAAGGACACCATACCCAAAAGGGAAAGAAGCTTAAAATCTACAGTGCTGAAATACTTAAGATAATTTTAGAAAACACCAAGGAGAGATATATGTTTAATGTTCCCTTCTTTTCTCTGGCAGGAGTTGTTCTGGGTCTCACAGAAGGACCTTCTCATGAGGGATTCACAGTCTTCAATCCTTCAAAAGGTGATCAGGTCAGTCTTATGTCCCAAAACACATGAGGCCCAGTGGCAGGCTCTGTGAGTTGTGGCATTTGCAGTGAAATGAGAAAACTCAAGAAAACTTGAAAACTCAAGTTTTGGTCCCTGTTTAGGGTGTGAGCCTTTTGCAACTAAAACTATTAGGCTGAATAATGGGTTTTACGTCTTGCATACTCACCTGCAAAGTCCTTTGATGCCTGCAGATCCCCTTGCTAAACATTGCAGGCGAAGTCTTTCTAAAGGGTTAGTTATTTTGCCCAGGCTTCTTTTTGCATTGAATGCCATCTCTTGGTCATGCCTTACTGTGCCCATCTGGAAGATCAAAACACTGATGTGGCATGGATTCACATTCAGACACAGTGCTGAAACCTGTCTTAGTATACAAAGCATCCCAAATTCCTAACTTGCAAACTGTTGGTAGCAACTCTTTCATGAGGACCCTCTATTTCCTTTTCCTTATATCCTTCTGTCAGAAAGGGAACTTGCCAATATAGGCCACCGACCATGAAAGGAGGGCTCAGCCAACCACCCTGTGATTAATCTAGATGCAGACAGGAAACTGTGTGTAAGAAATTTCTGCCTACAGTGTGAGAACACTGTGACAACTGGTGAGTGCACTCAGGAGTGTGTGACTCCCCATGTGTCCACAGCATCCTTGCCAAACCTTCCACCTGTATGACGGCCTTTCGCCGGGTCTGGGCTATCCCCGGCGGGCTGCCACAGGCCTGGATAGCGCAGTCCTGCTCAGCACTGCCTGTCCCAGTTCCCAAGCAGCTCCCAGCCCAGGCTACCTTAGCAAGCTCCAGTGATATCAGCTCTGGGTGATTATCAGCTCATTGGTGATCTCAGCCCTTTGCTTGCTAAGTGCCGCAGGCAGGCGCAGGGAGAGAGAGGAGAAGCGCTGTGTGAAGTTCCAGAGATTTCTTTTATTGGTTTCTTCTGCGAAGGGGATCAGTGACAGCTCTTCTGCCAGACTGGACAGAAGTAGGGGTTTTTATAGGGTTTTGGAAACTGTCCAATGGTAAGGGTCGAGGCGAATATGACCTATAGGCTTATAGAGAGATAAGCGAGGTCTGGAGGCAGAACAGGGGCCTCTCTGGTCAGTCATGATGACAAAGCATTTCCTGTCTCAGGCTGCTGACCGCCAGGGAGGCCTTGCAGGCCCTGTGCCTGCGACACACCTGGCCAGATTGGCAGCTATCATTTGACCCCAGGAAGAGAAAAATTATCCTGGCTGAGGACCTTTGATTCACTTCTGTTCCACTGAGGTCCAAATCCTGCAGAGATTTCTCCCATTGCATGTCTGAGCAGCAGCAGTCACCTACACATGACACCTACTGCTTTTTAAACACAACTGCAGAACAAATAAATACCTTAAAATTTCACAGTATTTAGTACCCCAGGATTTCACATGCTGACAACAAAGACCTTCCAGCTTCCCTCAGAGGCAAACAGAGGAATAAAAATAGGGAAAACCAGCTTGTGACTCTGCAGTGCTGCAACAGCGCCACCAAGAGCAGCGTGCCCAGGCTGGCAGAGACCCACTCCCTTTCCCACAGGGATTATTTGTGCCTAGTGGTAAGAAAAGTGGGACTGCCCACGTCCATACTGATATTTTAGGGCCACATTGAATCCTGGGCATATGCGCAGGGCCAAGACTGCTGTTCCAAAACCTGGCTGATGGGTCTGCAACAGATCATGAAGACTCCCAAAATATTTTACAGCCTTTCAAGCATCATGGGATAAGGGCACACAAGAGTCAACAGAAGTTATGCAGAGCTCTAGACTCACAGGGCCACTAATGCTCTGCTGAGGCCATGCTGGGATGAGGAGATGAAACTGAGCAGCCCTGTAAGGCACTGTCAGTGCACAGGATACCTCCAATCCCATTGTCATTCCACCTGCAGAAGTGTGAATTGAAATGATTGGACAAAACTCTAAGAAACATGGAATTAAACTGCTTCATTTTAACTGTTCATCCACTCCTGTTTACAGAGCATTGGCTATGGCTGCTGGTAATGTCACATATGCTCAATTCTAAAACCATTTCAGATTACTCCAGCTGGGCTTGGAAAAACAGAAAAATAAAATGGTTTTGTACTCCCCAAATGGTTTCAGTACTAGCTTAATGTAGAAGTCTAGAGAGGTAAAATATAGAGCATTTTAGCCTTTGCTTCAGACAGAGCAAGCAAAGTTCTTCTGGGAACTCATTAACCAGTGGCCAGGAAGATCTCACAGCTGTGTGAGATCAACAGCCAAAAATGTTTTCTACAAACAACGGCCTGTCCTTAAGGGGAAATGTTTAGCTGGAAAGACTTTAAAATACAGTGAGGTTACATAAATACAGTGCAAACTATATTTACATTATATAATAATGTACTATTGCTTATATAGAATATATAGCAACTATACGTCTGTGTACAGAGTACATGATGCAAGTGTATCATTGTGAAGTGTGCTTCTCTCTACACTATGTTATGTCTTTATGGACTTCTATAAATACTAAGACCAGCAAGAACATAATTCATCTCTACTGCGCACTGCAAAAATCTACACAGTGAAAAGGGTGTGTAATCTCCTTGCTTCAGGTTCAGTGGAGTAATTTCTAGAACACTGCAATGTGCATCAAATAATCATTGCAGTAATACTCATGAACTGAGGCTATAGAGGGATAATGTGATTTGTTTTCTGTTATGATCTCTTGAAACTCAATAAAAGCCACTGACACTGGCCAATCCTCTGTAATTTCTGCAGTAAGAATAAAGTTTGCTTCTATATCTATAAACATTTCTGCCTCAGAATTCACCATCTCTAGGCTAAGTTGTTCCAGCATTGAATAATTTTTCTTTTAATATATGCTGTTTCTAGTCTGAATTTCCACCATATTAGATGCTGTTTTACTCTCTTTTACAAGATTAAAGAGCTACTTATTAAAAATGTGTCCAGGTGTGAGTACTTGAAGGTCCCTTTTAAACTCAGTTTGGCTTAGTAATTAGGCATAGCTCAGGACTCCTGGTACAAAATGAATTTCCAGATGTCAGATAATTCTGCTATTGCTCTTGAACTTTTCAATTTTCTCCCAGTGTTCTTTCTGAAGTGGGTCAGAGCACTCCAATAACCTCACTAATATCATAGGTAAAGGTATTCCCACTTCTCTTCTCCCAAGTATTGTGGTTAAAAACAGTAATAATAAATATTTCTGCTGCTCTTTGCAAATCTGCATTCTCTACAATGTTCACTAACTAAATCACCAACAATATGTTTCTATACAAAACTCAGCAATTAGTCTGTTTGTAAAGTAAACACTTTTGAGTTTTCACATCACACTACAGCCTCTTAAATAGCACCTGGCTTCCTGTGCCACATGGCAGTAAGCATTTAAGAACTCTTTTTATACATCCAGAAAATACAGAAAATCAGTTAAGTATAAAACCTGCTACATTCAAGCCTGGTCCATAGTGACACATACACTTCCTTATTTCTGTTGGCTGCAGCCTTAAGTTAGAGGTAAACCCTAGGTAATATTGTAAGAAAAGAGATTCCAAATCAGTGCAAGGAGGGAAGAATCACAGTAATTCACATACTCTTTCCTCCCCTTTCTTTTTGCTCTTGCTCCTTTTTGGATAATGTGAAGTAATTAAATATGCGGTCAGTGTTTGTTGAATATAACCGTTGTCTGCATAGTGTACAAATGTGTTTCATCTTAATACCATTAATAAAACAAGAACAGGTCATAACAGTAATTCCAAATGGTTTTAATTTGTGTACCTCATCCAAGATTATCAGATGTCGCCCTCAGTGAAATTAACCAGCAGTGTTTATTTTAATTTTGAATGCTAGACAGTTTTGTTTTGTTTAACAGCCTAGGCTATGAACAATTACCCCACGCTGTCAGCATTGTTTGTTTCTATAGGTGATGTTGTGTTGTGCAGGCCAAATAGAAATTATTCCATTTATTCCTAACAAATACAAAACTTTAAATTTTGGGTTGTATTTTTTCAGAAGAATCTTAGGCTGTTCAGCAACCAGATCCCTTTACATTTCTCTGTGCCTGAGGATTAAACCTGGAAAGACTCAGACTCAGTCTAAGCTCTGCAATATCTGTTTAGATATTATCCTTCAGCTGAGTCCAAGACCCTCCTATGAAAATCCTAAAAGCCACTGCAGTATGATGCGCAGAGTCCCATCTGGATAGCCAATCTCCTGAAAACCCCTGTCCTGGCCAAAGACATGAGAGGCACACCACCCACCCCAGGGAAAAAGATCTCAGGATCTAAGAATATATTAAACAGCCTAAACCAATTGCACATATTTTTTTTACTTCTTATAATTTCATTAAATTCATAAAAGCATGAAAACTGCAAGAGTATTTGACAACCATCTAAACACCTCCCTAAAATTTGGCTTCCTGGCCTCACTGACCCCTCTGCAACGGCCTCCCATGTCTCTCTCCATCGTGACCAGCATCATCCAGCTTCAGCCTTCTGACAGATGGACATTAGTGCAATTGCTCTTTTGCATATATACATATATATTTATCAATAGATATATATTTATCGAAATTTAAAATCAGATTTTAAAAATTAGATTTTAAAATTAGATTTAATTAAAATTAATTTTACTACTCTTGGCTGATTAGAGAAACTCTCTGTGAGGTAGGAAACAGGGAAAAAATCCTTTACCTGCAGTGCTCTTCAGAGCCTGAAGTTTCCACTCAGGATGGGAACGTGTGTGAGCGGATGGGATAATGTGCCTCTGGCTCAAGGTCATATATTAATGGGCTGCAGCCTCACTGCAAATCTTCCTTATCCATTTTGTTTTACCTGTTTACGCACACGGCTGCCTTGGCCCCCCCCTTTTTTGGGAGGCCTGGAGTTTGCCAGCTGGTCTCCAAGGTGACACTGTAAGCTGTGGCTGGCCCAACCTGCAATTATGCTGCTTCCCTGGGCAATTGCTTTGGCATTTCTAGAGCCTTTTCATTTTATTTCTTTTAAAATAATGCCTTTTCTTCTCATCTTTACCCACATGGGCTAGAGAGTGGGGAGAATGGCACATACCTTGTGCTGCCCCTTGCTGAGCGATAAGACCGAGGGAAAGTGGCTGTGGGAAAGTGCTGCATACCACAGTTGTGTTTCTAGAACATATTTCTCTGCTATCATAGTTGATAGGGTTGAAAAAACTCTCTAATTCAATTGCTTACTTCAGAATGTAAAAGATACCAGTTGTGGTTCACAAAGAAAAAAACCCTCACCAATGTATTTTTTTCCTGATGATTAATTGCCACTTTGAAGACCCACTGGTGGTTAGAACCTCTGGGGAGATGCTGAGCTTGTGTTCATTTGCAGCAAGAAGAAAGCTGAAAAGGTTAAACACCCATATGATGAGGAAAAATGTCTCTCTGCCTAGACACAGCTATTAGCAACTTGGTCTGCAGAAGGTCACAAACACTGTCAGTAAGATAATGTACCATTTTGGTAGGGAATCAGGCTCTTGATAGATTCCTTAAGGGTAGGAAATAGGCTGTGTGTGTTCCCTGGCCCTCTGGGGCAGCAGCAAGGTGAACATGTAAGATCAAGGCTGATGACAAAGGCAGTGTGTACAACTCAATGTGAGAGCACGTGGGAAATTAAGGGAGAGCCCTGTTCTGGCCATGGATGAAACACTGAGCAAGAATGAAAAAGTGCATCGTTTCCTGGCAAAAGCAGAAAATTATTTTAGGCAATTGCTAGACTAATACCACTTGCATCCTGGCAGGCTGCTTATCTCTCATCAACAGGTACTTCCTGGTACTAAACTGAAGCTTGTGCAAGATTTAGAATATTCTTTTATATCTCTGATGTGACAGCTGATTGCACATTAATGCACAAACAGGGAACAATGCTTATTTAATCATTTACTGATTCAGAAATACTGCCTTTGTGAAAATGCAACATACTTCCATCCACTATCTTTGTTTTGTGAATTGAACTCCACAGACCTCCTGGGAATGCAGAAGAGATAAAGGGCTATGAACATTATCTAGGCTGCTGCCTGTTGATGCACTCTGCAAAGACAAAACACAGGCACTGATGGCTAGAAAAATTGTTTTCATTGAACAAGTTGGTCTGCGAAGTTCAGCCTCCCACCTGAATAAAGAAATTCTTCAAGTGCAGGATTTGCATTACTTTTAGAGGGTTGCAGCAGTTTGAAACAACAGGAATGGGCTCTTGAAAGCAAAAAATTAAATTAATTTAATATCTGGATAGTCAGCTGCATTCTGCTGCCTTTTCTTCCCTCTGCCAGTGAGCCCAGGCACACACACAGACACACGTGGATGTTTACTCTACACTCCTCTGGAAACTGGACTGTGCCATTTCTGAGATGGTTAATGAGTTACCAATCTGAAAAATTATTAACAGGCTTTCAGGTGTCTCAGACTACATCAGAGTGTGATGAAATTTATTTGGTTGTACCTGCTCTTTTACTGTGCACAGAGCTGTAAGCAGAGTTCAGTGAATTCAGAATTTATCATACAGGATATAGAGATTTCATCTGAACTCTGAAATTTTTCCTCATAATTTTCTAACTAGCACTGAATACATGCATACCTACTTGATATTTGTTTTTTTTCTGAACAGCCTGGACTGTCTGCTCAATTTGTAGTTCAGCACCAGACTGAATTAGCTAAGAAAAATATACTATGAGGCCTAACATGATCTATAAACTCATGACAGAGTCAGTTTAACTCAATTGAAGTTTCTAAAATTCAGATTATCTGTTGAATTTAGGCAGGAGGGAAGGTATAAGAAATGCCTTATAAAGTTTCTAAGAAGTGTCTCCAAAAAAAGTGTCCTTGGTTGTTTTGCAGTTTGGTTTACAAGTTCTAGCGCTGTTTCTGAATGTGCCACCTCTGACCATTGTTGTGGAAAAGCTCTTCAGATAGGACCATATCTGCTTATCCTTGGTAGAGAAATCAGCAGGGTTGTTTGTGTGGGATACAGATTTTAAAAAATAGCAAGCATGAAGTCCCAGAACACTATGTAGCAAAGATTAATTTTACAGGATAAGCTTCTTTGTTTTTTTCCTGCCATTAAAATTAAGAAAATTTCACATACACTAAAAAAGAAACCCTCGTGGTAAGTACATTGTCAAGGGAAAAGTATTCTGATTTTAAACCAAGATGTAATCCAATTAAATTACAGAATCACAGAATGGTTTGTGTTGGAAGGGACCTTACAGATCATCTAGTTCCAAACACAACTGAACTCTGACTCTAAATAAAATGCTTTTATATCTAAAAATGCTGTCTCCCTGTGTGGTTTGTAGTTATCCAGCTGAAATTAATTGTCTGCTCTCCAGAGCAGAGAACAGCTGGCACATGCAGACTGTGCTCATGCTACTGAGCTAATTCCTAAGAGAGTGGTCACCATGAACCTGCCTGCTGGGTGCTGGCCCCAGACCTGCTTTGCACCAGGGCCCCAGCCCAGTCCCCACGTAGGTCTGACCCCACACCAGTGAACCAGTGACCCTCACCTTGCCCCTCTGGGCTGAGGAGCATTTCCAGCCCAAAGGGTGCACACTGCCAGCAGTGCCTGTGTGATGGATTGCTCTGCCTGGCTACACAACTACAGCATTCCTAACCTTTACCTTTACTTGCCTTTTTCCCTTGCTCTTGGGAAGTACAAACAGGTTTTGTTTTTTTAATGCTATGTCAGCTGCTAAATGCACTTGACAAGTTTTTTTGAAGGTGATTCGAGACCAGGAGCATTCCGGAAAAAAAGGGAGTTATCTTTAAAATTTTTCTTTTCTTGAAAATCTACCATAAATCTGTTTTCAGTTGGAGAATGGAAAATGAAAACATTAGATATTTCAGTTTTTAAGAAGTTAAGCAACTAATGTTTACTAGAAATTGATTCTTCTTATCCTGTGCCTTGAAATAATGGCAATTTAAGTTCTTGAATATTTCAAGCCAAATAGAAAAAACAATGTTGTGGATGCTAGGGTTTTTTTTTAATTCTACTGCATTTCTCAAAAATATTGGCAATTTTCTGTCAACCACAGTGAAACAATGTGATGGAGGTCTGACATGCATGGGAAACTTCTGTGCTCAACCCTCTCTCTTTTGTCCACAGAAGAAAACAGTTAAATTGGCCCAAGATTTAGTAGGATCAAATACCTTTTGATGCTGAAAAGCTGTCCTTAATCATTGCAAAGCGGGGGAAGTAGCGAAGAATAGAACAAGAACAGTCTGCAGCTTGCTTCAACAACAACCAGAACAATCTGTCCTCAATGAAGGGGGCAAAGAGGAGGGAGCCAAAACCAAAGGGGAGAAGTCTTCAGCAAGTGGTTCCTCAGAGAGGCCTCCCTAAAGATGGTCACCAAGTGCTGGAATGTCCTGGGGAAGGAAGAGTGGTTGTGAAGTCTGCTCTTGGCACAAGCATATGCCAAGAGGGGGAGTCTTGATCATTTTTTTACAACCCTGCCAGTCCTCTGAAATGTGGATTTTTACAGTTATCTGGGATCATGTAAGCACCAACCATTATGCAAGAGAGGAAAAGGTGGTGGGAAATAATGTCAGTAGTTGTACAGGAGAAGGCAAAGCCAGGCCGAGCACTACTGCAGGAGTATCTGGAGGGAGCGGTGAGGGGGGAGCTGTATTGGCTGCCAGGGCAGGGAACTCTGCATTTGCCAGCCCGTGGAGCCAAACTGACTGCAGCTATGACTTCAGCCTGTGTGGTATCATTTCTTAAACAACCACAAATAGGGATGTGTTCTTTTCTTGTTATTCACTTGAGCTTCCTCTCCAAATTATCAGGAACTGTTTTGGTTCCTGACTCCAGAAATGTACTGGTGGTATGTGAACTGAATGCTTTTACCAACCCGGGCATGCTTGACATGGCAGCACAATTCAGCACTCAGCGTGCTGGGGATATTCATCAGCAGGGCTGGTGATACACAATCACTCTAAGAGGGCTTTGTGATGTCCCAGAGCCACTTCTTTCCATGGCCTCTGCATTTCAGAAGTGACTTCTGTCACCCAGAGCATGAGCTATTGCCAGGCTCCTCTGCACAGTAGGCCTCTGCCAGGTGGCCAGCTTGGCACAGGAGCTGCTGTTGCCTCAGTGAAGGTCTCTTTTCTCCAGCTGTGAATAAGAGATTCAGGGATGAGTCAGCAGACAAACACACAGTCAGGTCTCAAACAGATTAATGCATCCTCACACATAAATAAGGGCTGGAAGGAAAGAGGTGATGTGGTTGTAAAAGTCCCACAAGAGTGTCTCTGCCAACAGGCTTGCTAACTTTGCAACAGGGGCTTGCTGGGACACATGACCAAAGCCTGAGAAGGAGGAGAGGTATTGGGTATGGGCTCTAACATTTTCCAGCACTGGAAACAGCATGCTGGCAACCAGGTCAAGTGCCTGCATAGCACAGATGCACATGCACAAGGAGAACAGAAGACAAAAGTCTAAGCATGGTCCTCAGAGTGACAGAATCACAGAATCATCAAGGCTGGAGGAGGCCTTCAAGATCATTAAGTCCAGCTGTCAGCCCAGCACCACAATCATCATCCCTAAATATATTCCCAAATGCCACATCCAGATGTCTCCTGAACGCTTCCAGAGAAGTTGACTCCACCACCTCTCTGGGCAATGTATTTCAATGCCTGACCACTCTTTCAGAGAAAAATATTTTTCCTAATATCTAGTATGAACTTTCCCTGGCATACCTTAACACTGTTTCTTCTCATCCTTTGGCTTGAGACATGGCAGAAGAGACTGACTCCTACCTGGCTACATCATCCTTTAAGGGAATTGTAGAGAGTGATATGGTCTCCCTCGAGCCTCCTTTTCCGCAAGCTAAACACACCCAGATCCCTCTGCTGCTCCTCATCAGATTTGTGCTCCAGACCTCCAGTTCTGTTTCCCTTCCCTGAACTCTGTCCAGCACCTCAATGTCCTTTTTGAAGTGAGTGTCCCAGAACTGAAGCCAGGATTCAAGTATGGTGCCCAGCACAGAGGAACAGTCACTACCCTGGTCCTGCTGGCCACACTATTGCTGATCCAGGCCAGGATGCCATGGGCTTTCTTGGCCACCTAGGCATACACTGGCAAACCCCTCATTTCTTCCCATTTGGCCTGTTAGAGAAGTCAGATTTAAAGATTTGTAATTCCAGGCTAGGTCAATAGGCTTTCTGAGCATGCTAATTTTCTGACTTGGTGGAATTAAAATTGCTTAGCACCCCTTCCAGTTTCATAAGTCTCTGAAATTTAGATCTCTGGGTAAATGTCTCTCTTAAAATAAGTGCATGCATTCCCTACCTGAACAGTGGACATGTGTAGGTGTCTTTGGCACATTCTAGGCAAGCCCAAGGGAGTTTGGGATCAACCTCCCCCAAAGCTTCCAAGGGAGCAAATGTCTCCCATGGACATTCACAATGCCCAGCAGAGGGAGGGGGGACCTGCCATCACAGCATGGGGTACTGACGTGAGCCCACAGCTCTCACAGGGCATGCATAGGGGATAAAGATGAGGAAAGGCCCCTTCTCCGCTATCTCTGGCTTTGTATAGTTTTGCTTGTGGATTGTTTTTTCCAGTATCAACCTCCACTATCCAGTCTGGCATGCTCTTCATAGATGAAGCAGACCACTGAGCCAGGAGACTCCAGCTAGAACTCGGGAACTGTGGCTTTGTCAATGCTGATGAGGAGAAATGGTCAAATCCCCACACTGCAGTTTTGGGAATCCAATCAGAGATGTCTTTCTATACTGTTCTTTTTCTTTCTACTACAATGACTTTCAAGGCCCCAGCAAAACAGATCTCACTATAAAAGTCTTTTTTAAAAAAGAATTCACATGAATGGGTGAATCTAAACTAGTTCCTTCTGCTTGCTACCCATTTTGTATTACAAACCATTGAAATGAAAAAAATCACAGTGCTGAGGGAATTATCTGACAAGAATATTTCTCATGCCTTTGACATTAAACTTTTGATTCCAGTTAGGCAGCACAGTATTAGTGGTAGGAAAGGTCCTGAAATGTGTGGTTTGCACTAAAGTCTTAATTTGGAAATTAAAAATTAGAAAGAACGGCTCCTTGCTTTACTGTTTTGTTCACAGCTATTGATCTCTAAAACTTCCAAAATTTGGATAATCTCTTTCATCAGTGAACATTCAGCTAGAGACATATGGAGTTGCACTATTTCTACTACTTAAAATTTTAAAGGCCTTCTCCACATGACAGCTTGCCCCATTTGCTGAGAGGGCAGGCAAGAAGTGCGGCAGGATAGACCTGCAGTGGCACTGCCATTGCTAGAAACAAGCACCATGCTTCTGCAGAGCTTCAGGACAAGGGCCTGCAGGCTTGCTCTGTCTGATCTTTTCTTGATCTGCCCACAGATTTGTTTTACTTTCCATGACAGCAATTTCTCTAAGTGATGAGTTGCAGTAATTAATTTTAATTTTGTTTTTCTTCGTATGGTGCAGATTTATACAGGTAGAAATAATAATTAGTACTTCTGTGAGTAATGGAGATGTTTACACCTAATACAATATGAGGATGGAGACACAGCATGGAGCGTAGAGCAGTACAGGGCATGAAATTATGAAATCAGGGGCACAGGCTTGACAGTGGAGACCTTGCAGCTCCACAGCAGTGGTCAGTTAGAGAAATATGGACTTGGAGCTGGACAAAGCTGGGTTTAGGAATAACAAAGAGGACAAAAAAGAGCCTTTAATGTATGTGGAATAAACTATATATACAATAAATTCAGCTGTAAAATGTAGCTGCAGACCAATTGGGGAAAAAAAAGTGTAATGTAATTGTATCTTAGGAAACACAGACAAATTACCTTGATCAGATCCTAGAGCATCAATGTGATAATTTTTCAAGAAAGGGTACCAGAAGCTGAAGACTTACAATTTTAAGTCTGCAGGCTCAAGATTCTGACTTGTTTAATGCATTCTTTGTCTATGTCTTCAGCATGCATGATGGACCAAGGGGGTCTCATGGCTTCATAAGGGGAAAGTCCTGCTTGTGGAACCTCTTTTCCTTCTACAACGGGGTAGCTGACCTAGCTGATCAAGGGAAGCCAATTGATATAACCTTTTCAGATTTTAGCAGAGCTTTTGATACTGTCTCTCACAAGATCCATCTGGACAAAATGTCCAGCTCACAGCTGACAAACACATCCTGTGATGTCTGAGCAACTGGCTCATGGCTGTGGCACAAAGGGTTACAGTGACTGGGGTGACCAGCTGCTGACCTGTCACTAGTGAGGTTCCACAGGGCTCCATCCTCTGCCCTGTGTTCTTCAATGTCTTTATAAATGATTTGGAAACAGGACTGGAACGGATGCTAAGCAAGTCCATAAATGATACAAAACCGGGAGGAGCTGTTGACTCCTTTGAGGGCAGAGAGGCCCTGGACAAATGAGAGGACTGGGCAACCACCAACTGCATGAAGCTCAACAAAGGGAAGTGCTGGACTCTGCACCTGGGCCAGGACAACCCTGGATGTACAGACAGACTGGGGAAGGAGATGCTGGGAAAGCACTGCCATGAAAAGGGACCTGGGGCTCTGGGTCAATGGTGAGTTGAATGTGAGCCAGCAGTGCCCTGGCAGCCAGGAGTGCCAGCCCTGTCCTGGGGGCATCAGGCACAGCATCAACAGCCAGGCAAGGGAGGGGATTGTCCCACTCTGCTCTGCACTGGGGCAGCCTCAGCTCGAGTGCTGGGGGCAGTTTTGGGTGCCACAGTGTAAGAAAGACACGAAATCATGAGAGTGTCCAAAGGAGGACAACGAGGATGGTGAAGGGTCTGGAGGGGAAGCTGTGTGAGGAGTGTCTGAGGTCTGTTCAGCCTGGAGGAGACTGAGGGGAGACCTGACTGCAGTTACAACTCCCTCATGAGGGGAAGAGGAGGGGCAGGCACCGATCTCTTCTCTGTGTTGACCACTGACAGGAACCGAGGGAACGGCCTGAAGTAGTGTCAAGTGAGGTTGTGGCTGGATATCAGGAAAAAATGTTTTCACCCAGAGGGTGTTTGGGCACTGGAACAGGCTCCACAGGACCACAGCACAGCACCAGCCTGACGGAGGTCAAGAAGTGTTTGGACAATTCTCTGAGGCCCATGGTGTCACTCTTGGGTTGTCCTGTACAGGGCCAGGAGCTGGACTTGATGATCCCTTCCAACTCATCGTATTCTGTTCTATGATTGTATGACTTTAAGACATAGAAGACCAGTGGAAAGGTGAGCATAATCCTAAAAAAAAGGACAAAAAGCATATTGTTATTGTATTATTAATATGACTATTGACACTTTTAACCATATTGCAGTTTCAACTTGTTGAAACTTGTTACTCTTTAGTTTTCTCTATCAGATTTGGATTAGAGATAGCATACTCTGCAGATCTCAATAACAATAAAATTTTGGCTTTACTTATATGTAAGGTGTTTTTTCTTTTTGCCCATAAACAAGACCTTGAACATAACACAAAGGAGGAGAGAGGAGTATGAGGGCCTCCTCAAACTCAGCTCCTAGCAAGGGGCCAAAAGGCACTCTGTAGCATTTCTCCTGCTCTTTCTGAGGTAGGTGACACATTTTGCCAGCTGCGAACTGCTTTAATGGGAAGTTAGACTGTTATGTTGTGTGTCATTATTTTCACACCCACAGAGCTGAGGTCTGTCTCAGCAGTGAGATTGCTTTGCCCCTCCCTGTTACCATTTCCCTTGAAATGGGATGGTGGTTTTCTTCTTAGCTGGGAAGTTAGGCAGATGATATGTCTCTCTCTATGGGCTGCAGGGTAATGATGCCTTAATGTAGGTCCCTTTCTTGACCCTGTTTAGCAGACAATCAAGAATGATTTTAAATAGAGATGATAATATGTCTCGATGATGCCCAGAAGATTTTGACATCGGTTATTTGGATCATCCACCACAGACCCTCCTGTCCAACCTGTGAGGGAATATGCCCTATCTGTGATTTACTCCTTCCTACACACCAGCCAGAAAGTTTCTCTCTGACCTCTAGTTTAGCAAGTGCTGAGAACAACAAAATATATGTTAAATTCCCCAAATGCACCTAAGGCTCTCTTTTATAAACCAGGTGCTCTTGTCTAGCAGCAGGTTGGGTGGGAGCCACCAGGAGCAGGAGAGCATTGTTCCCAGGCCATCATTCGTGGCCCCACCTTGTGCAGTGCAGTAGAAACCTGTGTGGCTCATGTGGGAAGGGACCAAGGAGCATTCAACAGTGGCAGAGATCTTCAGGGACATGCTGCAGAGGGCATCAAACAGGGAAATGCAGAGAAGTAGGCACACTCCATGCTGCAGAAATGGTAGCAGGATTCCCTAAATGTTTCAAACTCCATTTGCCCAGTTACAACAAGTTACAGATCCTGCTGTGGTTCAAGATTTTTTCCATTAGTCAAGTCATAATTTTTCTCCCTAGCAAAGTTCCTGGTGATTTTAGAAGAGTAGCATCTAACCGGTATGTTTAGTCATACATTCATTTCTGTCTGAGTCAATAGAAATGAAGTGCCTGATATCTGTATTGCTCCCTAAAGTTGGTCACCTAGTCCCCAGCCCTTCACACACATAAATGTTCTTGTTCTGTGTCTTGTGCATCTCCATTACAGACACTGATGTTGATGGGGATCCTGACACAGCACAAACCACTAGCAGCTACCAGGACACAATTATTCTAGGATACTGCCACAAGTCAGCATTTAAGTGTTTGTAAACTACCTTCTCTGCCTGAAGGCTTATCCTTAAAAAAAAAAAAAAAGTTAGTCATATTATCTCAAATGGATTCATGGTAGTGAAAAATTTAGTTCAGTCATGTGAACAAGAAACCAGACTACAACTACTGCCATGTTTCTGATACACCATTCCTGTATTTGAGGCCAGATAATGCTAACAAGAATTTGCTAACATTATCTACCCAGAAATTGCATAATTTGGCATGTTTGTTATCTGCAGGGAGAAGTCACTATCTTGTGATGGATGAAACCTCACAAGTTTCTGTACAAACAGTCATATCACCCGGATGTCACCAAAGATGGCTGTTTTGATGATGCCAAGAAGAAAAAAAAAACAAACTAAAACACCCACCCAAAACCAAAAAAACAGCTCACAAAAAGTAACAAAACATTTCTTAGAATAGAATATTACAAGACAAATGTTCATTCTAATTATACTATAAATATTATGTAAGCTCTAAGAGTGGCACGTTCAGTCCACCACCAGTTGTCTCTGCCAAGGACAGAGGCTGCAGTTCTGTGTTGCAGTCCATGACAGGAGGCTTCCTGGAGTGCGAGAGGCTCCTCCAAGCAGAAACTGCAAGCAGTTTCTCCAAGCAGAAACTCCAGTGTGGGAGTCCAGCTTTTCTGCTCACATGGCTCCCTGCCTGCACTGATCTGGCACAGTCCTGTTCTGCCATCACCAAAAAGGCATTTAGCATCAAGAAAGAAGGTGGCCTTGGCTGCTTTCAGCAGTGCTTTGGCACAAATGTCAAGTACATACTCCTAACTGCACTGTCACACCAGTCCCTCGTTGCCTATAAGGAACCAGACCTCATCTAAAGAAAAACAGAGGGCTCTGGACCTTTGGAAAATTTGGAGTTCCAACCATATCTTGGAGGATTTGTCATTACATGGCACAAAACTGTGCTTGTTTCTTAGGTAGGGACAAAGGGTAAAATGGGAGAATGAGGACCCAGTGGCTTGCCCCCAGGCAGTGGGTCCTTCTGAGAGGTTTGGTGCCTGACCTCTTCTCCGACAGACATTGTCACTAATGTGATTCAAATCACAACAAACGGTGAACTCTTTGCCTCCTTTTACCCCAAAATGGTGGGAAAACATGTATTACCTATTCCTTGTTTGTGAAGAAAAGATTAATTTTAGCCCCTGAAGAATCCACAGGAAAAAGAAATGAAGGCTGATTTAAAGGCAGTATATGAAAATGTCTCCCACTTGAAAATATTGGAACTATCATGGTAGTAAAATGGGAGTAGTTGAGTCCCTGGTAAGGTGCTAAGTACTTGATGGCCAGGACTGCACTGCTGTATATAAAAAAGGGTTTGCCAGCAGCACTGACAGGTTTGTGGAAGGCAGATACACTGTCTTTGTCATTTCTGTGCACAGTTCCTTAAGCAGCTCGGGTTATTTGCAAAGCCCATATCCATTCTTCATAGTCCCAGACAGTGGCTTTTTAAATAACAGGCTTCAAATAATGAAGGAAGGCTGCAAAAGTCATTAAGTGGAAGTTATCTCTTCCTTCCCCATGCTCATCCAATTATTTACCATGTTATTCCTAGTCAGAGCCACTGCAGCCAGGTAAAACAGATTTTAGATAAACACATTCAGGGAATTAAGTCCCATAGTTTCAAGTCCAGGTATATCCCTGGTGGGTCTTGTACTTTGAATAAAATACAAAATATTTCGAGGTATGAAATCCAGGTCAGTGTAGATTTTTATCTATCATCAACATTTCAGTTTACACCTGCTACCCAAACTGAGGCATGTGAAAAGGAAGCACAAAAAGCAACGCACCTCTTCCTTGGGTAGTGTAACATTTTCTCTCAAGGTTTTGGATTTTTGCTTGGCACATCCCTGGACATCAGTGTGAGAAATCTTCTGTAGGTTGAATGGATAAGGCATCAGTCCCCTGCCTTAAAGTTTAACTCAGAAGCCAGGGAACACACTTGGATCAACCTTTGGAGGGCACGAGGCTTCTTTTGCAAAGTTTACAATGCACTCAATTCATTCACTGTCTAGTCTAGGGACTTTCCTAGAAAAGTTTCCTGGAAAGGGATAATTAAGGGCTCCTGACATAGGAATTTTGAAATGTCACAGCTCAGATCCAAACCCACTGAACTCCTTCTGCTCATGCCAAGAGTTCAGCCCTTCACTGTTGCAAGGTAGGGGAACGAGGTCCTCTTAAAAACTTCTGCTCTAGACTTGCCCCAGCCTTGTGGAGACTGCTTTGAAAAGGGGTTCTTCAACTGATGAGGGCGATGAAAGGATCACTACACTGAGCTCAGGGGTTTAGTGAGTTTGGAGCTGTCTTGTAGAATATTCAACAAGTTTCCCATTGAGCAGCTGGTGTGGACAGCTAACTAGCTGTACACATAGATATTTAAATAGATCTCTGTCATCTGCACGTAGATCTATTTAAATATCTGTTGTGTAGAGTTTTTGAAGGCTGTCCGTGGTTTTCTGGAAGGCAGGACTTTGCCTCACGTGAATACCAAAGTTATTTCAAACACAGTGATACTTTAATTGGGGTCTGTTGGAAAGCAGCCCACAGTTTCCTGTTGCAAGGAAAGCAGCAAGCAGTCCAGAAGAGTGTGTGGTGTTGAGGGATGGGAAGCGGCAGCATTTGGGTGGCACAATCACACATGCAGCTGACAGAGACTGCTGATACAAGGTATGTGCTCCTGCTCTAAGCAGACGTGCTCTGAAAGAAATTTATTCTTACAAGTATGCATTGAAGTGGTAACAGGAATGAATAAAGGACATTTTCTATTCTTCAAAAATATTTATTATCCTTTTCAAAAGGATTAATTGAGGAGTTAGGTAACTTCATTAACTTCTAAACTATAAAAATTTAAAGAATTCACAATTTATAGATTTGACATGGAAGTAGCAATTAAAATGTACAAAAGCAAGAGAACCCAAGTAAAGTAAGCTTGTTTTTCTTCCATTACAGATAGAAGTTCAACACTTACCTGAGCTTTATGAATCAACTGGCATACCACTATTATGCACAAAGACCTCAGTTCCTTGAAGGAGAATTTTGGCATAACATGGGTGATGTTTTTAAATCCTTCCTGCTCTGCTGCAGAAAATTAAGGTGTATGCTGTAGCAGAGTGCCCTACTGCAAGCAAGCCACAAGCTGGGATGGACACTCCTGTGTCTTGTGTCTCTGTAGTTCATCCCTACTTAGCTGGGGACATCTCAAGCCATGTGAAAAAAAAGTTTTTGCATCTTTCTAGGATCACTTTCTGTCACCAGAAAGTCAGGAACACAGCAAATTTGAAAATCTTGCCAAAGAAAGAAAAATCAAATCCAACAAAAGCTTGATTCTGCATAGCTTAAGAGTTGCTATGGTACTCTTCCTGATATTGTGGCAGAACCCAAGGTGGAAGATAGCAGAGAGTGTTGGACTTCTTGATTTTAAAGTAACAGAGACATGAAAAGCATTTCAAGTGCAAGGATCCAAGAAAACAAATTTTGAATCTAATACTATACTGTTGGAACCCAAGAATAATTTTGCAGACTGTGGTATTTTATTGTTCTCTGCAAGTGCTAAAAGATTTCAGAGCACAAAACAAAAGCTCAGATTTCTTCATTGTAACATTGGGCCAGCTATTCTCAGTCTTGTTCCTGAGCATACTTTTCTGGAGGGATACTGGTTTAGTATTTATCAGCATATCTACTCCAAAGTAAATGAAATGTCATCTTGCTCTGTGGTATATAAGCTCAAATTGCCACACTGAACATTACAGCTTGGATCCCTTTGAAGTATCAACAAGCTATGAGCTCCAATGGATAGAATCTATAGCTATTCTAATGACTGGTTTCTTATCTGTTCTTTGTTCAAATATACTAATGAGCTCAGTCAAGCCCATTAACTGTTCCCAGAGAAATAACCACCTAAGACATGGTTTGCTACTGCTGCTGACAAAGGCCTTCATTTCAATGAGAGTAGAATCAAGCTTGTTAATTCTTATAGCTCATTATGTAATTATGGCTCCTGGCAATTCCTAGAGATCATTAGTGTTATTGTTCCCAGTAAATTGTGATTGAATATCTGATTATTTTTCAACAGCCTTTCAACAGGAAACAAGTTCATCCCATTTTCTGGAAGTGCTTTTAAGGTTTTTATTTATTTCTAGCTCTAAATTAATTCCCAATCATTCAGAACCAACAAAAGGGGTACACTCCCCATAACTCATGCTGTCATCCCCTCTAGCAGAGGGCTTCCACCTCTGTGGATACTTGGGACAGACCATGCCCAGCCACTTGCTCCCCTGAGCTTGCAGATCCTAGTCCTGCTGTTCTGTACTTGCTTGCTACTGCTTTACAGCCCATCAGTGTTGTTTAACTGCAGTCTCTGCAATGTTTGTTGCTCAGAGAAGTTTTCTGGTGTTCTGTGAAGCCCTTCTGAGCACTAGCTCAGAAGGCCTGACTCCCAGTGTCTATGTCTTCCCAACCCACCACTGAATTGTCTGAGAGGCAAAACCAAAAGTATTTTATTTTGGTGCTCTGAATTGCAGAGTTGCTCACACTCTTTCCCAAATCACTTCCTCAATTTCCCTGTGTCAGGAAATCCCTAACTTCAAGCCATGTACTGTGCATGGGTTTAATACCAGAAACAAAAGGCAAAAGCTACAAGGTGGTGGCACAGTACTAAGCCAAACATAGGCTTTTCTCACTCCTCTGCAGTCAAAGCTACATATTCTTCAGCCTTAGGGGCCAGTTATCAGCATGTTGCTACCAGATTTCCTACAGAAAACACATGGTGAGGCTGGGAGCAGCAAAAGGTGATAAACTCACACCAGGAGCCAGCAGAACTCACACCTCCCTTCCCACCACTGCTCAAACACTCCCACACGCTTCATTTTTCCTCTCAACACACTTCTTTGTTTTCTCTCTGCCCTAGATTGGCTTAATCTCATTCCTTTCCACACACAAGCTGTCTCTCAAAGGAGTGGTGCTATGCCACACTGGCTGCCACAGGCCTCGTGCAATAGACATGGTAGTGACTTGTGAAACTTGGGCTTGAAAGCTTGTTGCTTGCTCAGTGAAATGCATTGGGAATCACACATCACTTTCACGTTAACTTCATGATTCCCACAGATTTTTGTGGTGGCGTGCCCCCCACCATTCCTTTCCAGGCTGCAGTGTGATCTGAGAAATGTTAGGCCCTCCCTTGAAAACACCACCTGGGCTCAGCTCTTTCTGAGCTTATCAGAAACACTGTTCCCAGGAACTCCCAACAAGCCTGTTTACCTCATGACCAGCCTTGGAAAATATCTCTCTGGCCTGAATGGCATAACATTCCTATTCTCACACTTTGAAGGAAAGTGCTAACCCAAACTGTGGCCAGGGCGAAACATTGTTATGATTAAAGCCTTCTCTCTCCCAGCCCTACAAACAGCAGTCCAAGACAGGGCCCTGTGAGCTCTCCTGAACCGCAGCAGGCCCGTGACCAGCAATCTCCCTCTGAGGGGGGCGCCTCCCAGAGCCAGCAAAACTCCAGGGCTGCTATACCTGGATCATCACTGAACCACCATGTGTCCTGGGCTGATACCCTCACTCCTCGAGGCCCAACCCTTTGCCCATCAGGAAATGCAAAAGCATCCAAAGGGAGTATTTTCACTGAGCTCTGAGGGAGATTTTTCCACAGCTACCTTATCTTGCATGGATTATGTCTGTGTGCATACCCTCTGCGCATATGCTATAGCAAATCTGGAAGTTAGGTTAAGTTACAATTATAATTTAGGCTAAATGTGATTAAGTGACTTCTCTGTAAGATTGTTAAACTATAAATTAAGATATAAATTAAGCTAAAGCACTGTTAATATTGTGAAACTTTAGACCACATTCCTTTTCATCCTTGTTTACACTGTCTTTACACACACGCACACACACACATACACACACACACACCTAGGTTGTTTTCAATTAATTTCTGATTGCCTGAATTTTGTTTGGTTTTGTTGTTGCTTGCCTTCCCATGTTGTGCCTCAGTTGTCCTTTCTCAGTAGAGTGAATCTTACCAATGCATTCATTGTACTTTGTAGTTTAATATTAAATCTGACTTTTGCTCATACCCTTGTTGGTGATTTTTTGGGCGATCTCAAGCACATTAGCACATTCATTCAGGACAGATTTGAAACCAGAAAAATCTTCCACAATAAAAAGCATAATATTTTAGAAGTACAAATACTTATGAAAGGAGCAGCCTCTGGGGAAAAGATAAACAGAGAATACACAAGGAAAATTCCCACCAGCATCTGGTCCTTATGAAGTTCACTTAGAATAGATGGCCTTTCCTAAACTCTGGGAATTATTTTTTTGACTGTAGATTATTTAACTATAAGCATTCACTTGGATTTCAAGGCCTTAGCAAGTTCCCACAAACAAGGCTAGGCACTGTCTCAGTTACAGCACAACATCTTGCTGAACAACTCAAACAACATACTTTTAACTAGATGTTTCTGCGGGAGGAACCCAAGAGCTTTTCCTGTGTTTGTGTGCAGCCCACATTCACAAATCACTCCAATATCTGACCTCTCTTCATGAGCTGAATCTCCCTTTGCAGTCCAGGTCATGCTGCCCGTGAAAGGAAGAGAAATTGTCTTCACTCTCAGCTGGGCCCCAACCAACTTTGGCTTTTTGATAAAGCTCTCAAAGAATCCCAAAGGCATGTAATGAACCAATGCAGAACAAGATTCAAAAGACAGGATGTTTTTGGAGAGAAAGGGTAAAGATATTTATCACAGTATGCAGAGCAGAGATGAGGATGAACAAGCACCACAGCACTCTGCAGGTGGAGCTGCAGAGGGAAGGGTAGAGTTAATTCAGAAGCCTGGTAATTTCACAGTCAGGCAGATGGTATTTCAGAAGACATAAAATCCACTGAACACTCAATGTAGTTTCATTAGCAACTGCTAACAACTAAACACCAGAATTTATATTGTTCTCTGAGTAAATCAACATCTGACAACAAATAACTGAAAGTTAGTATTGAATAAGGACAATTCCTATCAACTGAATTGCATAGATGGTAGATTGGTAGATTTAAAAGTAGTAATTTATCTCACTAAGTCTGGAGGAAGAGTGTGGTTAAGTATGTGGAGAATGATTCACTTCCCTGTTCAAACCCTCTTAAAAAAACCATATATACCCAGATCACTCACAGAATCACAGAACAGTTTGGGCTGGAAGAATGTAAAGGTCATCTAGTTCCAACATCACTGCCATGAATGTGAACACCTTCACCTAGATCAGGGTGCTCAGAGCACCCTCCAGCCTGATCTTGAAAGTTACAAGGGATGGGACATCCACTACCTCTCAGGGCAACTTGTGCCAGTGTCTCAGCATTCTCATTGAAGAATACTCATATTTTACTTGAATCCCCCCTCCTTCAGTTTAAAACCATTATCCCTTGTGGGCCCTATCTTAGTTGTAAACCCCCCAGAAGTACTGAAAGGCTGCAGTGAGACCTCCCAGGAGCCTCGTCCTCTCCAGGATGAACAAACTCAACACAGCCTTTCGTCACAGGGGAGGTGCTCCAGCTCCCTGATCATCTTTGTGTCTCTCCTCTGGACTTGCTCCAACAGATTCACAGCCTTCTTATGCTGGGGACCACAGAACTGGACGCAGCACTGGTGGGTCTCACCAGAGCAGAGGAGAATGGCAGAATCACCTTCCTCAACTTACAGAGATAGTAAAATATTTAAATTTTTAAAAATCCAAACTTTCTCTTCTTCCTTTTTTGTTTTCTGTAGGGAAGATAAAAGCAATAAATATGTAAGCATTAGAAGATGAGATGGAGTCAATCCCTTTGCTGTGCCTGTCTCCTCACAGCTGCAGTGGATCAATCTCTTGCCTTTATTCTCACCAATGGCCTGGATGAACTAGAAGGAGTTAGGTCCTCATTAATATGAGTTCTCACAGAAAAGAAGGAGAGATGTAGGGACCCTACCTTTCATCCCACCTTATGCCCCACAGAAATACTCAGTGCCAAGTCAGTCCCAGGAGCACACAGGGTCCTCACAGGTTTCCCTGACAACACCAGGTATGCAATATTCTTCTCCATTTCCCTTCTTAATCTGCCTTCAAGAAGATTCAAAATGATAACCAAAACAAGGTTGGATTATCTTCTGAAGTATGAATATACTTTTAATAAAAGTATAGCTTCCACCTGGAAAAAAGAAGTAGGTCAAGTTTCTCTAAAAGACTACTTTCAAAAACACCTCAGAGAAGTATGAATATCTAAAATACACCAGGGAAAATGTATTGCAGAAATTATTTATTTCATGCCAATTTAAGTATTTGACTATATATATTGTAACACACATTTCAAAAATATAATCCAGTACAACAGTAATTCAGAACACTACAGAGAAAAATGTTTAACTCAGTGAATTTCAAAACAAGGTATATGCGTACATACTTGTATCATAAGGCAAAAGAAGATAGTCTATCCATAAGCAGCACTCCTACAGCCTATCTTGATATACACTGGAGAATGAAGGTCTATTACCAAACCTATATTACAAATTAATTCCCTTATCTTCTAGATACCTCTACAGAAACACAATGTATTTCTATAGAAAAGAATTAATTTCTACAGTGACAGCTAAGGTGTCACTCTGAAACTACTAGTTCACAGTAATATGTCAAATATAACAACATTATCCTGAAGAAATAACTGAAGCTGCATACTAAAACACACACATGCACACAAAAGCATGCTGAGGACTATGTTCCAATGCATTCTAAGAGAAACAATGAATAAACCTGATTGGGCTTACCATATGACCCAAACAGAGGGTACCAAATATAATGCAATAAAATCAACAACAGCAATTAATGTATTTAAAAGGGATCTAGTTCAACGTGCCTTTTTATTTTGCTAGGAATGCTGAATTTCTGTTAAGATAATCAAATGGCGTAGGAGTGTCTCAGCTTCAGATCAGACTACTTAATTAGAGGCACAGCTAGTATTAGGTGACTGCCAAGAAGCAGTACATATTCCTGCAGAGCCCATTAGGGAAAAGGAATGTAGAAGTTTCAGAAAGTTTACAAGATTCACAACTAAGCTGCTCTGAAAAAAAGTAACAATTTTTTGAATTTCAAAGAAAAATTAAAAAGCTAGGACACGATATATCCCCTTAGTAGTGTTATTGTTAATAATTAAGATGCACCTGTATGTCTGCAATGAACCAGTCAGATTTTTTTTAAGAAGCTTCATAAAAAGTTTTCCTTCATAAAGTTCTCTATTTGGTATTATGAATGCCCCTCAGATTTCAAGTAATTAAAGCAATAATGAAAACTGAAACTAAATGTAGTATTTTTCACACAATATTTACAGTATTCCAAGACAAATTTAATAAAATACAAATTACCATAATTATAGAAAAACATAGTAATAATTTTTAATATTTCCTATGTAAAAATCATTGTTCATGTTATATTTGAAAATAGCACTAATAAATATTGAAAAGACAGCAGCTTTTCACCACTCCTATTAATACTGTTAATGACTACAAGTGCTTGATTGCAAAACAAAGTCAGATTATATACCATGATTTTTCCAGTAGTATAATTTATAGAAGCAGGAAGTTTCTTTTTTTCTTAACACTTTACTGTAGTTAAATAAGAGGCTTTGCCCAAAGCAAACCATCACTATGAGCACAGATTAGAAGTTACATATCTTTTACTTTCCCTCATAAAAACACTTCCTTTCCTCACTTCACAGCTGAGAGATGCACCCCCCTTTAACTGAGTAGGGCACATATTTCCCAATATACATATCAAAATATGATTAAGAAAAAGAGAACTACAAACCTAGTAGGAGTAGTAAGTTTGACTACAGCTTTTTGCCTATCCATACTTTTTAAGAACTCCAACATTGATTAGGTACTGTTTTCACACTGCTTTTTGAAGCTCAATGTGACTTGCACATTCTTTTCACTCATTTAAATCTTTGAGAGGAAGATATTCAAACATTTGTACTTAACTTGGGTGGGATTTTTGGTAGTTTGGGGTTTTTTTTGGTGTTCACTGATGGAGAGAAAACTGCAAAAATGATGGCGAGATGTATACACTAACTGCTCAGTAATTCAGGGAGTGAAATAATAAAGAAATATATAACTGACATTCTTTAGCAGCAAATAAATATGACTCTGTATATACACTGACAGAAAACTATGTTAACATTCAATTCCCAAAAGCACAGTTAGCAAGGGAATTGTATTTAAAAATCACCTGATCTGGAGCATCAGAAGTGATGCAGGAACACTGTTAGTCTACAGTATAGTCACTGCTTAAACATATCAAAGCCAGTTTTAACTTCATTTAGCTGTAGGGCTACTGGGACTGGAGTTGTAGCAGGAAAGAACCCATCAAAAGTTGCCACAATCTGGCTGAGAAGCACCATGGAATCCCACAACAGTTTGGGTTGGGAGGGATCTGTAAAGGTCACCTAGTCCAACCCTCCTGCAACCAGCCAGCACATCTTCAGCTAGATCAGGGTTCCCAGAGCCATGTCCAGCCTGGGCTTGAACGTTTCCAGGGACAGGGCATCCACAGCTCTCTGGGCTGGGGTAAATCCTTAGGGACATAGCCCAGCCAAGTTCTGCATTATGTGTACTAGCAGTAACCAAACTAGTTTGAAAATAGCTCAAGTGAACAGCAAATACTATTCTTCTATAGTTGTACACCATATTTCTTTATTGAAAGTATTCCAGATTCAGTCATATGAACCCATAATGAGCTTTCAAAATATACTTTAAATTAATTAATTAGCCAATAAATTGCACATAATTAGAGCCTGGATAACTCCTGGCCAGCAATGCACACTACGGATGAAACCTGACTTCACTTATCAACTCCTTGTCTAGCCAAACAGCATCCAGGGAGGATGTGACACCAGGCATTGCCAAGCATGATACAGAGAATTCTTTAAAGCTTTTCAGAGCTCAAAAAGTAGCCATTGGTTCTCGCTTACTCCACCGCAACATCAAAAATGTTGAGCTCAGAATGTCTATGTTAAAACCTGAAATCCCACTGCCATTAATTTATACAGTCAACTCTTCAAATTACTGTATTCCAATGAAATCTGCACTAGGGACTAGTTACCTGTTATCTATAAAATCTTGACCATATTTCCCTGAAAATTCTGTTTGCAGCCATTTCACTGAGAGGGGAAAAAACAGGCCCCAAGAAGTCTCAATGCCACTGTCTGGTCATCAGGGACGAGAGTAAGGTTTGTTCACAGATTTTCAGAAAACAGACGCTCCTTCTAATAGCTTTTCTACTGGCCCTGAATTAGATCCCTTTGAAGTGATATCTCAAGAGTTAAACAAAGAGTTTGGATTTTATTTCTGCCAAAGATTTTTATAAATAAAACGCTGATACAAATTTTTAAAACAGAAATATAGACTCTAAGAACATTCATGTGGATGGGTGCCCAAGAACATATACAACGCCTTTCATATAAGGATGAATTCAAGACAGCACTACTAAGTAGCTAAAAAAGAAATTAGATAAGTGCTACTATAGAGTTCCTAAAGAAATACCTAAATAAAGAGAGACTCATCTTCTCAAATTCCACTCCCTGATAAGATTCAAGCCTAAGACTTGGAACAAGCTTTTACAAACACAAAGTGCTCAAACTAAAAAGTAACCTCATATGAGTAGTCTGGAAATTGCACAAGCTTCAATGTCTGTGGGCATGGCTGACATTCACTGTATTCACCTAAGAACAAAACTGACAATTATTGTATGTCTGCCAATTTATTAATGTAATTATTTCTATACAAATAAAGAATTTTTTTCTCCTTCATAGTAACAATTCAGTGTTTCAAAACAGGCAGATCAATGTACAAATACCACTACTGTTACAACACATGTACTAAAATCACAGGAGGTAGAGTTAGATCCCCATTAACAATTACTTGAGAAAACACAGACTGTTTTTAAAAATTACTAGAATATGTCATTCATGAAAACCTACTTTTCAGAATAACTCATTCCTAGCTGCTTTAAGGGATGTGTTTTTTAGGCATGATAAAGAATGTATGATAAAAACATGTCATCTTTTAGTTTTCAACATAACTTTGCAATAAGCACATAAGAAAGCTCCCAAGTGGTAAAGATTTCAGACAAACTGGAAAAAAGCAACATTTTAAATTATTCAAATTACCAAAGTTATCATGAATTTGACCACATCTTTTACCTTATGATTATATTTGAAAATTCATACAACTACAATTTTAAAATATGCCTACACTATTGATATTAATGTGAAGCTTTTTTACACTGTTAATAATTGGCATTTTTGAATGGCAAAGTATTATTCTTTTTGCAACAACCTACTGCAAAATACAGGCACCTTAAAAACTGATACATAATGCAACCAGGTTATTTAGGATATTAAAAGTGTTTATTATTACCTAGTCATGCTATGTATTTCCCTTCTTTAAAGAAATACACCATAGTTTGAAGCCGTGCCTGAGGTGCGTGCAAATTATCATGTTTCAGTACTTAACTCCATCTTCATAGTATGTTTCTTTTACAGTTACAAAAACACTAGTGTGCCATGATTTTGAATCATTACATCTGTAAAGACCTTAAGCAAACATTGTATCTTCAATAATGTATTCTTTATATTGCACATATATGCTTATATGACAGTGACACTCAGGTCCATATTCAATTTCAACTATTTACACATGCTAAAATAGTGTATCTGCATATAATGTTGGAAAAGAAAAAATACTGCCTTTCTTGACCAACATGCATCGCTCCAAAAATTTTTTATACCAAAAAAATTTCATGGAATCATAGAGTACCAGGATGGAAGGAACCTCAAGAGCTATCTGTTGACACCAAGCTGTGTGGTGCCATTGATACTGGAGGGAAGGGAAGCCATCCAGAAGGACCTGGACAGGCTTGAGAGGTGGGTCTGTGCAAAGCAAGGGCCAGGTCTTATACGTGGGTCACTCAATCCCAGGCACAGTTTACAGATTGAACAGAGAACAAACTGAGAGCAGCCCTGCCCAGAAGGGCTTGGGGGTGCTGTGGGTGAGAGGCTGCACATGCCCCGGCCATGGCACTCACAGCCCAGAGAGACAAACGTGTCCTGGGCTGCATCCAGAGCCCCGTGGGCAGCAGGGCAGGGAGGGAATTCTGCCCCTCTGCTCTGCTCTGCTGAGACCCACCTGGAGCACTGCATGTAGCTCTGGGGTCAAAGACATGGACCTGCTGGGGTGAGTCCAGAGGAGGCCACCAGGTTGGTGAGAGGACAGGAGCACCTCCCTCAATGAAGACCAGCTGAAAAAGTTGGGGCTGTTCAGCCTGGTGAAGAGAAGGTTGTACAGACATTTCACAGGAACCTTCCAGTGTCTGAAGGTGCCTCCAGGGAGGGAGAGGGACTCTTCATTAGGAGGTGTAGTGATAGTACAAGGGGAAATGTGTGAAAATCAAAAGAGTACAGATCCAGATTAGATATGTTAAGAGATTCTTTACTGTATGGGTGGTGAGGCACTGGCACAGGTTGCCACACAGAACTTGTGGATGCCCCATCCCTGGGTGTGTTCAAGGCCACGCTGGGTGGAGGGCTGAGCAACACTAGAAGGTGTCCCTGCCCACCGAAGAGGGGCTTGAAATTAGACAATCTTTAAGGTTCCTTCCAACCCAAACCATTCTGTGACTATGATCCAACCTTTCTTGGCAAAAGCATAGTGTAGACAAGATGACCCAGCACCTTGTCCAGCCAATTTTAAAAGTGTTCAATGTCAGGAAAATCTATCACTTCTCTGGAGACATTATTCCAATGGCTGATTTTTCTAATTATACAAAAATTTCCAATTGTGTCCAATAGGAATCTAACCAGGAGTAACTTGCGCCCATGACATCTTATATCCTTTCCATGTGACTCCTTGTAAAAAAGGGGATCACCATCTCTTTTGTAGCCCTCTAAATACTGGAACTTGTATATCCTGATTTTATGAAGAAAAAGCCTGCCACTAGGCTTTCTCCTTATATGGGGTCTGATTCAAATACCACTGAAGGCAAAAGAAGCCTTATTTTGCTACAGCAGGTTTTCTACTAGGCATAACATCCAAACAGAAAAATTACAGAAAGTGTTTATTATAGTTGATGCCTCAGGTTTTAGCTTTTATATTTTTTTTAGTGTGTAGTTCTGAGTTTCATATTAGGAGATAGTAAGCTCTCCTCAAAGAGTAGGTAGACAAAATATTTCCTTCTCTAGCTGAGGACCAAGGATAAATGATCCAAATTTCAGGCCCAAGAGCATAAACAACGGTGGACTGAAGAGAGAAAAACAAGAAGGATGGGACTTCATAACCTGAAGGTGTAATTGGACAATTAACTCCAATACGCAAATGGACCAGAACTTATAAAAGTGAGAGACCCCATGCATTTTGTGACCATTTTGGGTTCACCTGGGGTGTAGCCCTGGCTGGGCTCTTGTGCTGCCCAAGGTGTATCCATTGAGGCCTTCTAATAAATACCTACTTTATTCTTTAACTCTGTCTAGCCTCTGTTCTAGATCAGCCTTCACAAGGCATCATAGTAATTGATATAACTGCACTTTGGATGCATCAATATGCTCTCACAGCATTGGTTAAAATACAAAATAAAAAATTCCAAAAAAATCTCTTCCCCAAACTTCGACTGTTACAGTTCAAGTTGAGCCCTAGGTATATTTACTAGTTTACCATCTATTAACTTTAAATAGTTTTCTCCTTTTGGTCATGACACAAAAGCCCACACTGATGCACAACAGTATCTACAACAGCAGAAGCATATTCCTATCACAAGTGGTGAAGTTATCATACGCGTGCATTTCCAAAAGAGTTGTTCCTTCATGGTTTTTTTTGAAGAGTCTTTGATGGTTCAGTGATATATCACAAATACAGTATTTTCCAAGCAATGAGTAGGAGCTAGATTTCCACTGAATTTTCTTTAGCTTTGATGAGCTTAGACATCATCAAATATTTTGCTTCGAGACATTGACAGGTATCTTCCACCAGGTTGGTACCTGCAGAATCAATTTTAGAAGTGAAAAAGTGTCACAGGAAATAGAAAAATAAAGACCCATTAAATCATGTAACTCTCACTGCAATCTTACTCCTTAACTCCAGTGAATGATGAATTTGATGTTCTACTGAATTAGTTTCCATGAGAATTTGCAAGACAGTCATTAAATTAAACCTCATGTGACCAAGAGAAACAGTTATATGAATACTAGGAGTCTTAAAGAACTATGTTTCCTAAAACAAAGAAGTTGGATGTTTTGGTTGAACGGGACTTTTTTTAAAAAAAATCCCAACCGCACCAACAACTAAACAAACAAACAAAAACTCAAAACACAATAAACCCAAACAAACAATGGCACCCATAAAGTAGTTGTGGGTGCTTAACAGTACATCTCAAGGGGTATTCTTAGAAGAAATACAATATCAAAAATAATGCCTGCATCAAACAAATGCCTGCATGCTTAGTGGTGAAAGAGAAACTTCACAAATTGTTGATCAAATATATTTTAGAAACACTTTAAAAGCACAAATAAGGTCCAACACAGGCACAATGAAGCTCCTTGCTGTAGTATTTAGTAAAATTTGAATGAACACAAAGCCAGAACCTGGTATCTAACTGCCCTTATGGTCCAAGAATGTTCAATTTATTGCAGGAGCTCTAGTTTATAAAACCAATGTTACATAAGCTACTTCTAAATTAATAGAAATTCCATATGCAATTACTCTTGATTTACTACCTCCACGAAATAAAATGAAGGTTACTAGGCAAAGCTCAACTAACCTTTGAAGTTCCTGATTTTCTTTTTAAAGAAGTTTAGAATGTTCCACTTTGCAAATCTTGTATAGATGCCCGGAGACTTCTGACACTGTGCTTGAAAAGTATTTGCTCCAGCATAATTACATATGCACACTCCTGGTCTTAGCAGACAATCTCTTTGACACTGCATGGAAGCCAACTACTGACAGAAATTCTAGGGCAATTCCTCTTTAAACTCTTGTGTTTAAAAACCCTGTGTTCAAATGTGGTCATGTTTAGTCACTTGAGACTAAACCAGTTATCTGAATCAACCTGTGAAACCTGGCAGTGCCATTTCACAGCATTCTTTGCATGTTTCTGAGCTGGGATTTGTTTATTGACATTATAGAGGTCCGCTGAAACAATGACTTTCTGTGATTTTTTTTGATGGTGTAAAATAGTTTTAGCTGAAAAGCAATGAATTTTAAGTTTTAATATGTGAATTTTAAATTTTTCATTTAGTGGTTCTACACCATAACCACACACACAAAAAAAAAATAGCACCCATACAATATATTGCTTCTTTCTTCAATATAAGCAGAGCTTAGCAGTTACATAAGGTACTCTGTGACTGAGGAAATTTGGTGTTGCAGTCACAACCACAGCATCACAAAATTCTCTACTACGGACAGAGCTACACAGTGCAGTCTGGTACTCTCTGTTCAGGAAGTTCAGATTTTAATTTACTTTAGTAGTTCCAAGATCTGATACCCAGCTGTATTCTTGCAGCAGATCCTATAACGTTCAGTTTTCCTTCCTGAAGCCTTTTCATAATGGATTTTATATTGGGAAATCAAGTGAGCTCTCTTCAGCTGAGATTTGTAGGAAATTAGGGAAAACCTTATACTGTACATCTATCTGTTGAGGCATACACCTAGACCTGGCAGCTCGGTGTGCAGGTTGTCAGGAAATGGGAGCCCCAGGCAAGGTGCCATGAACAACTAACAAAGGGCACAGGGACCTTTGGTCCAGCCAGGGGACTGGACACTCAGAGACCGTGCAGGAGCCAAGGGCACAGCTGGAAGAGCCTGGATTACGGTGCACATGGGCTGTGAGGGTGTAAAAAGCTCAAGGATTCTTTTGTTTGGAGTTCCTCCCTAGAGATACCAATTCAAGCTGTTATGTTGTCACTGCCCTGTGATTAAAGGAACCAGATATCTGGGACTCTGCTATGGGAAACCTGTGGTTGAGCTGGAAAGGGAAACTTTTCTGACTGTGAGAGTGGGGTGAGTAGGGAGGGAAAGGGGGACCCCTTGGGTCACTGGAGCTGTCTGTGGTGAAGTGGCTTCAGTTCCAGCAGTGAAACTCTGGGGTGGCACAAGTGTGACCCCCCAGACTGCTCCATGAATGGTCACACCGGGATGTTTCCTTAACATGCAGGTCATTCTCTAGTTTTTTATGCAGCATTTTTCAAATTATTCCCTATATAATGTTATATCCAGCTGAAATCTTACTGTGACATTTCTAAAAAATCTGGAACACCTTCTGGTTTTAACAGATTTTTAAATTATTTCCTTATTATAGGGTAAAAGGAAGAAAGGGGAAAAGTTAAATGAAATTATAAACTTCATTTACAAAGCTCTTATTATGAAACTATTTGATACAGCTGTCATAGATCAGAACACAGAAAACAGTAGAAACTTTTAACTGGAAATTACAGAGAATATTCCTCACCTTCCCGAGTCTGATTCAAGGGGGTCATCATTGACAGAGTCGGCATTAAAATCCAAAGGTTCTGCATCCTGGAGGAGCTCTATTCTATCTCTTTCAGTCCTACCATTTGAACGGGTATACTTTGATAGTGCTGAATAAGTAAAAGAAGTGAAAGACACTTATTTGCTTTGTGAACAGCCTGGAGCGTATGGAGACATCAAATTTAAAAAAACATTAAGAATAACAAAGCAATCTCATCCAAAGCAAAAGTGCAATAATGTAGAGTAGATTTAATATTAAACCAAACTTGCTCAAACTTGTAGAATTTCATTATTGTATCTTCACAGAAATGCAACTACAACTTTTGCCCCTCCAATAGGTTGAGATCTACCTTGCAAAGAATCAAGGGAAGTAAGAAACTACTGGCAAGCATTAAATTTTGATGATTTTTAAATCATCCATTCATCCTACCAGCTTCCATGTTTTAACTAAGCTGTTCAGACAGGTTTTTTGTTTGCTTTTTCTTATTTTTTAAAAAAATCAATCTCGTGACTTGTTTTGCAGTTCACTCTGACCTTCACTAGCTCAGTATCTATGTCTTGTTTTAGAACTGGAATAGTACATAATCACATGATGAACATTAGAATGCAATTTCAGTTAGTCTACCACTAAAAATCTGGGTTTGCAACTTTGTACAGAGGAGAGGGAAATCTATCAGTGTTTTCTTAAAAGCATATTCAAAGCTTCCCTCCTTCTCCCCTTTTTCCTCCTTTTTTTAAAGTTACATTTTACTTGTTAGCTTACAAGAGCACAAAAAATACAGAAAAAAACATTCACATTCTGAAAAACTTTTTGGAAGTTTATAGCATTCACAAAAAAGTATTTTGCTAATAGACATTATTAAATGAAGGTATATACACTTATGTGATGTTACATTTGTTGGTAATCTGATTGCTTCATTATTCCAGGCTGACACAGCTCACTTGCAAGCAGAACAGGTAAATTTTAATATTTACAACACCAACTTCAAGATGTACCATGAAGTTTCTTTGTTGACAACTACTACTCTAATGGCAATCATTACATGTCCCTTAAGACCAAGTAATTGATCTGAAGAATAGTAAGAAGCTCTGATCCCAGCTAGTTGGAGATGGAAAGAAACACAGTAATTTTTTGTGTGCCTTAAATGGCAAAGTGACATTGAGCCACAGTAGTGAACATTATCAGCACAATATCTAAGACAAAAAAGAAAATATTTGAAACTACTTCACAGCCAGTGTTATGAGGAAAATTTACTGAAACAAAACAAAAGGAACTTCTCCTCCAACCCACAAAGCTTACGTCTATTGGTGTTGGTCTCTGAGAAGCTGGATTCTTTCTGGTCTGTGTGGACAGCTCTACTTCTGGTGGAATCGTCTCTATTTCCATAACGCTCCTTCCATTCCTGGAAAAAAGACCACCAAGAAAAATATAAGTTGGGAGGAAAAAGCATCACAGTAACTGTTCAGTATCTAAATGCAGGAAGAATTTTTGTCTCATTTTGAACTCAAAATGTGTTCCTTCACTAAATCAGTTATCATAATTGTTTTTAAGAAAAACACTTTTATAAAAGAAATTGCTTCTCTAATCTGCTTTCAAAGTTCAGCCAACTGATCTAAGTTATGGTGGGAACTGCTGCTTTCATTGATCACTACTTCCATCTAGTGGCAAAATGGAAAAATAACGAGATGCACATAGCACAGAAAAATTTATAGCTTTAGTGTCAGGTTATTTCACCGTATATTAAATGTATCATACACTTGCTATTTTGCTTCCCAACAAGTTCAAGTTTTAAAACTACAATAGGAGGGAAAAGATCAAAAGAAAGGTCTGTGCAGTACTGGCTGTCATCTAGGATTAAATTATACCTCATCTTGGAAAACCAAGAGGTTTTAGTCCCAGTACTACCCTGCATGCATCCTTTCTCTCATGTATCTTTTATTGTGACTTTGTGTATACTAGGTTTTGTTATAAACCAGTGAAAAACTAAAGCTTCACAAATCTTTCTATACAATATGTGCAGAAAACATGACTTAAATCAAACATCCTGTTTGTTATTCAGTGGAAACTATTAATTCTGTTTTAAATGTAATTCCTTCCTCTAGCAAAAAAATAAAATAGAACCTGTGCCAATGCCTTTCCAATGAGCACAGAGAATAACAAGTCTGGGAGGAGTCCACATTTCAGTGTGACAACTCTGCAACTGCAGTTATTTCAAGCAGAGCAGTACAAGAGACTGGTAATAAGCCATTTTAGGTTATTCTGTATCCTAGAAATCAGGATCCTTTTTAATGCTTCCTATACCCATTGGCATACACCACAGCACACAGAGTTACAATAGTGTCCAAGCAGTGTCATTAAAATTGTCCTCTAACTTTCTATAAAAAACCCCCAGTCAAGACTCTTCAGCAAGACTAAACTCACTCCATCAATCATTTTGGAATATATTTTTTGATAAATAGATAATCCTGAATTAAATATCCATGATAAATCCTATCAGATATTGCAGTATAATATTATAATTAGCTAAACAAATCTCATACCCTTCTTCTGTTTTCACCTTCTTCCTGCCTCTGTCGTTTTCTTTTCTCTAAAAAATAATAAAAAAAACTTTGTCTGAGCTCCATATATGAAAATCATTAGCACTTTTTAAAATAAACAATGAAAATCTGAAGTTAATTAATGAAGATTCTTATTGAAATACATGACTTTTACAATTAAACAAAAACAAAACAAAAAGCTGCTTGTCTATCATTATGGAGTTTCCCATCAAATTATTTTGTCATGATGGTATCTTGGATCAGAGCATAACATTTGGATACCAGCTAACAAAGCAAAAAAAAAAAAAAAAGAAAAAAAAAAAATCAAACCCTTAGAAATAACTGGGAAAATATGATATTAAGAAAAAGAAATGAAGAAAAAACTTCAGCATTTTTTAATCAAGATCTTTTTGAAGTTCTGTGAGGCCCAACCTGTGACCCAATTACTTTGTGTCCTATCTGTTATAAAGCTGGAAGTATAACAGTACAGTATCAATGTCATCATAACCTCTTATTTAAGGGAATGAAACTTTGATCTTTCTCCAAATAGAAGAAATACTACTACTCTAAGTAAACCCAGGTTTTGTTTTTCATCAACTATGGGAATAAAAGTATTTCATAATATAACACTGTATCCAGAAATTATCATTTCTAAACATTTACTCAAAAATTACAATTAGCTTTTCACAACTTTTAAGAAATACTTTCAATAAAAATTAATGTAAAATAAAAAGCTTTCCATACCAGCAGATAATTCCACTTCTACATAAAAAACATGCTTTGTCTAATTAAACACAGCTAGTTGACATAGCAAAAAAGACTGAAGGAAATTACTGATTTGTGCAGCTCAATCAACACACAAAAAAAAAGGTTCGTCTGTTGATGATAAAGACAATTTAAACCATCCTTTATAACAGATTACACAAGCACCTGCTTAGGTATTATTTGTTCAGTAATGCACTGTAAAATATTTAGAAATATCTAAAATTCAGATATTGGATGAATAAAACTGGTACTTAATTTAAGATGTCAATGAAGTCCATCAGTGGAATTTACATAGTGACCACAGCACTCTACGTTTATTGCAATTTGTGCTGTGGCCTTCCTCAGTACAGCTTTCAAAATACTGACAGACAGTATGCTTTTTTTTCTGCAACATTTCAGACAAATGTAATCCAAAAACATACTATATGATGAGGAAAAGACTGAAGTACTTAATGCATTCTTTGCCTCAGTCTTTAAGACTGAGAACAGTTGTTGTCTGAGTACCAGATCCCCTGAGCTGGAAGGCATGGATGGGGAACAGAATAAAGCCCCCAAAATCCAAGGGGATATGATCAGTGACCTGCTACACTGCATGGACAGACACAGGTCTGGGGGGCCAGATGGGATTGACCCAAAATGACAGACGGAGATGATCAAAATGCTCACCAAACCACTTTTTTTTATATTTTCAACTCCATGCAATGCTAAAGGCTTGGGGCAGAGCAGCTGGAAAGCAGCCTGCTGGAGAAGGACTTGGGAGTGCTGGCTGACAGTGGCTGAGCATGAGCCAGGCTGTGTCCAAGCGGCCAAGAAAGCCAACGGCACCTGGCTTGTATCAGCAAGAGTGTGGCCAGCAGGACCAGGGCAGTGACTGCCCCTCTGGGCTGGGTACTGGAAAGGCCACATCTCAAATCCTGTGTCCAGTTCTGGGCCACTCAATTCAGGAAAGATACAGGGTGCTGGAATGAGTCCAGAGAAAGGGAGTGGAGCTGGGGAAGCATCTGGAGCATGAGTCTGATGAGCAACAGCTGAAGGAGGTGGGGGTGTTTAGCCTGGAGAAGTAGCAGGCTCAGGGGAGACTGATCACTCAACAACTCCCTGAAAGGAGGGTGTAGTGAGGTAGGGGTTGGTCTCCCCTTCCAAGTAACAAATAACAAGACGGGGAAATGGCCTGAAGTTGTGCTAAGGAAGTTTGGATATTAGGAAAAAAATTCTTCACTGAAAGGGTTGTCAGACATTGGAATAGGCTGCTTAGGGACGTTTGGAGTCACCAACCCTGAAGGTATTTAAAAGATGTGCAGGTGTGGCATTTGCGGACATGATTCAGTGGTGAACTTGTCAGTACTGGGTTAAGGGTTGGACTCTATCTTAGAGGTTTTTTCCAGCCCTGATGTTTTATGTAGTATGATTTTATAGGGAGACTATGACAGAAGACCTAATTTACCTCTTCTGATTAGCTCTTTTCCTTCATCAATCAAATCAGAGGTCATTTCGCTATCACCCATGAACTGCTGGAATCCCAGAAGATTCAAACAACGAGTTCCTAAACTGGTAAAGGAAGAAGCAATTTCCTTTGTTAATTTACAATTAGTAGTTTAGATACATTACAGAACAAAATGTAAAACAAACTATTCAGAATTGTATGAACAACCTAAGTGAAAAGGAAAAAGACAGAAGAAAAGACAGACTATTGTACCAGCTGAGAAAATTCAGAACTCAGAACAATAACTGGTGACCCAGAATAGTAGGGTGACCTAGGTGACCCAGAACAGTAACACATTCCTAAATACAACTGAAGTGATAGAATAACCCTATTCAAACAGAGATTAAAATGCGTATAGTCAGAGTAGTGCAAATGACATTTACTTTAAATGCGTTTAACATTAGACGCATGCTTTAAATATTCTCAGATATATCAGAATTTGTATCTATGTCTTCTTTGCCAGAAGACAATTACTATAAAAATTCTGCTTATTCTAATTTCTGTGTTTTTAAAACAGTAATAACATAGGAAATCCACTTTCATCTCAGGAGAGTTCACTCAGGAGAATGTGTACTGCATACTTTTAAGCTGTAGGGATGCTGGCTGCCCTTCTGGATAGCCACTGTCAGCAATCAGGTAGCAAGCTTGCTCCACCTTTTTTAAGTCAGTCTTGGAAATACATAGCATGAAACCACTTTCATCTTTTCAACTTCACACCAGAAAACACAACTGTTGTTTTTGTACTGTTTTCCTTCCTCCAAACTGGAGTATTGATATATTTTCTCCTTATACTACCTTAAGACTGCTGGATTAAGTGCAGAATACTCAAGCTTTCCTCCACAGACTTTAATTCAACCTCTGCTAATTAAGATACATGCAAAAACAGAGGTCATTAAAGCAACCCTCTCTCCTTTATTTTCTATTCTCCCTTTTCAATTCGGCATTCAAGGCCCAGGAAGATCATCATGGACAAGAGGTCACACAAACTTCTCTCTTCTTGTCATTTGCTTTCCTGTTTGTTGTTTGGTTTTTTTTTTTATCTCCACCACCACTTTTGTCACTTGACTTACTTTAAGGTAAGCAGGGAAAACTCACAACTAGATACTTGCTGCTTACTATCTATAGATACACATACAATATTAATGGATATCCAAGGCATTTCACTACATTGTACTTGACTAAAAACACAGAGATTGCTTCTGACTGAACGGTAATGCAAAACTGAAGATATTAACATATATGTATTTCAGCAAGATCAGACTAAAAGTATCTCATCCCTCACAGTGTTGAAAAGCAGACATTTTGAAATTAGAAAGCAAAAATGTAAGAGTGTTTTCTGCAATTACCCTTCCAGCCTCCAACAAAATGTGGCCTAGGGAAACAAGATCAAATTACTTAAACCAGTATGCATTACCAGAAGTCTGGTAAATTGATATGAGTCTGTCAGAAAGTCCAATACCTAAAACTGCTGCTACTGCTTCTTAATTTATTAGAAAACTTTGCTGAAAAGAGCTTTCTCATGATAATTTCAATCTCAAAAGCAGAATCTGTATGTCCCCAGGCTCCAAAGTTTGAATAGATCACCCCTTAAAATCCAGGAATGAAGTTTAAATTAACTCAGTTATGAACTAATACAATCTGTATTTTTAAAATGCACACATTTCACCTATATAAACACCAATCTATGGATTTAAGTTTTGCATTTTTATTAAAATGACACAACTCAACTGCTGGAGAAGGAGTACTGAATCTCTTCCTGAATTTGATGAAGCTGCTTCTTGCAAATCACTCACCTGAAGTATGTAGCAATACAGAGAATGACAACAAGCATTGGGTAGTATATATAGAATCCATCTGCAATGAAGGACAGCACTCTCATGGAACCCATTATCTAGGGGAAAAAAAAATCCACAAGAACAAGCTCTAATTAGCTATACTCTACATAAACCCATAAAGATCATGCCTTCTTATGTAAATACACAATCCTTTATAGTAACTGAAACAAAGACAATATTATCACAGATCTGCCTGAGAATAAGCAGATGTAAAGGCCACCTCCAGCACTTTGAGGTTTCTAAAATGCTAGATTTTGTAGTCTCATCCACTCCAGAACCAGGGCAAATCTGGTGGATTTTTTTCATCTGCTGTGAAAAGAGTCTCTAGACAACACAAAGAATCTAGATGCTAACAACAAAGACATGAGATGTAACTTGCCACAGAAATGAGTTCTTCAATAAAACCAAACTCACTGGTTTTCAGTAGGAAGTTAGGATTGCTCCTGATCTATCAGGATGCCCTACATGCTAAAGTCACTGAAAACTAAAACTAACAGGAACTGATATTAGGGAAAGAAGAACAGCCTGAACTCTAAAGTATACTTTAGAGTATACTATACTTTTAGTATACTCTAACTGTACTTTCTCAAGATAAAGAGGGGGGAAAAAAAAAGCTATTGATGGCTTCTAGGAATCATTACCAAACTCCCTGCCTATAACCAATTATTTTTTACCCTGTTGAAAAGATTTGAATATCTGAATTTTACTATAAGATGTATTTAAAAATACTCTGTCTATTCTCCCAACCACACTGAAAGCTCAAACCCATATTTTCTTACTTACAGATGTATAAGCAGTTGGCTGAGTGTTTTTGTGAGAGATTGTTGCATCCATATGGGTCAAGCCCAGAAAGTTCAAGCACAATGGTGGAGTAAGACGGCAAAATAACCTGCACAAATGCAAGAGGCAACAGCATTTAAAAGCGTTTCTTACATAACCTACAAAATCATAACTGGATCTATCATAGAACAACGATGTAGAGCTCATTAGGAATTATATCTGTAAATTACAAATTAAAGAATGTAAATGGAAGCTTCATGGACATTTTCAATTCAGTACTTGACAGAGCAAATGTAAAACATATACCAAATACTCACATGCCACTGAAAAGGAGACTGTATGCATCTGTCTGATGATGTGAAGCTAAGTAATAATAGTTAAATACACGGATCCTGAAGACAGTAGAGTAAACACAGATACTTAAGAAAAAGATGGTAAGAAAACATGCCATCTAGGGGAAAAAAAAAGTGTTAAGTTGCTTAAATGCAGAATTCTATTAAAGGTTTTAATATGTTCAGCAGGTAGCCTGTCACATGCAGAGACCATCTCCAGCCTTTATTTTTCATTTTGAAATGTGAGAACACCACTACCTCTGAGAAGAGTTTTGGGAGTTTTTCAGAACAATTTGAACTGGAAATTATAACATTCTACACATAAGCTAACATAGTTGACCCTAGAAACACTCTACTACTTCTTGTTAATGTACATAAAACTACTGTAATTGCCTCAATAATTACTGTAACTGATCTAGCATTCATTCCTACCAAAAAAAAGGCATAAACCCAAGCATTTCCAAATCAACCTAAGTATATTGGAATTTTTAAGCTCAGTACCGTTACTGATAAATTTGTGCAAACATACACTAGCCACACCTTTGACTGGATTCCTGGATTCAACAGGTCATTTGCAAATTCCTGTTTAGTAAACTGAGACCACATACATGGCCGTTTAGACAGAAAGTCTAATTAACACTATGTTCCAACTTAGTGTTTCAGAAATTACTCTACACATGATATTCAGGCCAGCTGGGTCATGCCTTCACCTGGTATTTGAGAGTTTTAGCAAGTGGCAAAAGACAGACTTCCTCCACATGAATGGAGTTTTGTACCATGTATTTGGTACAAATATATTTAGAGACCTTCTGAAAGTTGACAGATTATTTACAGATTTATTTTAAAATCTATTTTATCTACTGCTGTTATCATAACCATTGATCTGAAAATATTTTTTTCAACTGATTATCTCCAACTTACCTCTATGTATATATAATTATATGTCTTTTCTGCCAGCTGTATGAAAACCGCAAATAGCGACAGAACTGGTCTTGTGCTGAAAAATGTGCACTCTGACCACACAACAATTACAGAGAACGTGGCCAGCACAACTGCAAGCACTCTGTAAAACCATGGTCGGAGAAGGCATTCCCAGTACCACTCTGGAAAAAACAAACACACACACGTATTCCAGAACAGGTTAATGAAAACTACACAACCAGAAACAGAACTCCCTCACAAAAGGCTTCAAAGTTCGCTTTACTGCAACACATAACTGCTACCGAATTTGTAAATAAAATTGAGGCTTATGGCCAAGAGCATAAATTAGTATCTGATAGCTTTTCCATTACATAAATACATTAATATTGCAGACTTGCTTCCCTCTGCTGCAGCTGAACTTTTTACATAAAAACAATTGGTTCTTGTTACAGAATGCTATCAGTGATGCCTTAACATTCCTAAAACCTGCATGATAGCACTTACCAACCGTTGGTGTGTAGAAATACTGAATAATTTTATTTTCTGGTTCCTGGGAATGAAAGGTATGAACAAACTGTCGAGTTGCACTGCTTTCATTTTTTGCCACATCTTCCAGGTAAAATGCTTGCTCCAAAAGAATTTGCCACTGGACCTGTGTACGACGATGTCTCTGCACTGAATAAATTACCTACAATAAATTGCAAGAAATTAGGATTACAAGGTACTTGTTTCAAAAAATGGCAGGTTTCAAAAAAATTTCAAAATCCCTTGAAAATGTGTGCACTGTAGAACTGCAAAGACTGTCTCTTCAAAAAAGCAAGTAGTGAATTCTCTAAAAGACATAAATCATGGAAGTACTACATACATGATTACTGAGTTTTGCAGCTCTTTCATCACAAACCATCTGTAGCAGTTAAATCCTACTTTTCTCAACCTACCTCTTTATTTTTGCATCTCAGTAAATATCAAGCTTTTACTGTAACTTCTTTTTCAGAATGCACTGTCAGTCAACCATTACAAGGCTTATTCACAGACAGCTATAACACCATCAAAATAGAACACAAGAAGAACGCTTTTGACGCATCCAGAACTTTGATCACTTGGGATATTAAATGTCTGTGCTTTCTCTCACCAAGAAAAGTTTCTGTTAAGTAGCTTAAACCCACTGCACTCAGTGGTTTTAGTCCAGATGAAGTGCATTCAAAATCTTTGACCAGCATTTACTCTCACTACAATAGCATAAGTGAGGCATTCTCCCATCTATTAATATACCTGTTTGTGAAGTTTGGCCAAACTTTTTTCACTGGGATAACTGTTCTGTCTTTCATCAAAATCTTCATAATCATCCATGTTCCTACCCATTCTTTCCTGATACTCAGTAGGGCACTAGAAGGAAAAGGGAAAATTAACTGGGAGACAAAAGCGTAGCAAGCAGCTTTTGCTAATTACATGTAAAATTTTGGGGCATTTCATGCAACTGAAAAGCTCACTCTAAGCATACATTTTTGTCTCTTTCTACAATGCTATGTCAAAATACATCTGATAATCCTGTACGTCATAAGAAAATATTTCACAAAGAATTTCAACTCAGTCTCAACAGAAACTCAGAAGATGTCAGCTAGAGATTTTATATTAAGAGCAAAAGAAAGTCATGTACAAGTATTCTGTATGTGCAGGAAGCACCTCCTCCCAACGGAATAATTATGTTGAAGATGAACAACTGGTTACCTTTTTCAGTATTGTATCAACACATTTCCTCAAGGGGTGGTTATATTTGATACTCTCACTTACTTTACGGACTTCCTGTTGAGAGAAAAAATAACAGAGTAATTTAACTATGCTATATTAAAAAAGTCAATTAAAAAAATTTTTCATTAACTATAGATTTTTACTGGTCACTTAAGAGTTGCACCCCTCCCAACAGACAGCCATCAAAGCTTTAAAAAAATACAGCTTCCTAAAAGCTCTAGTTTTACTAAATATCTCATAAAAGGTAAGTGAAGTATTTGTAAAGAACACATGTATTTTTTTAAAAAAAGAACAACAGTGTACTAATATACAACTATATAAATGCGTGGAGGATTGGTTTTTATGCATGAAAGCTGAAATGGAAAAGACTTTCTTGTTTAAGAAACAGATAAAAAGGAGATAAAGAGTAAGTCCCATTGACTGATTCAGGGCACTGGCCACCACTTTAGGAAGCCTGTTCCAGTGTGACACCATCCACCACCCTTGTGGTAAGGAACTGCTTCCTAATGTCCAGTCTGGACCTCTCCAGACACAGCTCTGAACCACCCCCATGCATCCTGTCACTGGCTAACAAGGAAAAGAGATCAGCATCTCCCTCTCCAGGCATCTGAACAATGCTCTTAGTAATTTTGCTTCAACTTTTGGTTAGCTCTGACTCTTTTGGTCAGAGAGCTGCTTCAGATGACTGTTGTTGGTCCCTTCCAGTGGAAATACTCTATCCGTTTGAAATGCTATCCTGGTAGAAAAGGGTCATCATTGCTCATTTTCTAGTAAGTTTTGTAGTCATATCCCACTTAGATGTTTTCAACTGTTTTAGCAGTTTTTTAAAAATGCTGCTATGGATGAATGAAGATTCTATTACTGTTATGTTATTAAGATTCTATTTGTGTTATGTGTCAGTACAAATGACATATAACACTAATTTCCACCCTACCCTACAACAGTTCACACACATTATTCCAAGCCATGGTATCCTAGCAAAAGAATCAGGAGTAGCTATCCAAAAGGCTAGATTTCCCATTCTGTTCTTGAACACATTAGAGCCTATTGCTCACTGATATTTAACAATAGAGTTTCAAAAGAAACTTTGAAAGAAACAATTATCTATATATTCTCTTCTCAAAAAGCATGTAAGCATGGCCCCACAATTTGGAAACTCTTCTCAAGATTCCAGAAATATACTGTGAGCAGAGCATAAAGGAAGTACACAATTTTAACACTAGTGAAACATATGTACACTGACTGTTCAAGCTCACTCTGAAATGTTATTTGTTAGTGACCAGTACTACTCCAAAAGTGTCAATAAAAGAACAGACTCATCAAATAATGGTTATCAAGTTGCTATGACTTTTAAGTTCATCACAGCAAGGACTATTTCTGTTTTGAGTTTGGAAAGGACTGAGTGTTACCAAGTGGCACACTATGCTGATTTTCTTAGTTTAGATATTTTACAGTTAGTTCATGCTACAAGTGTCCAACACCAATGCATTCAGACACAACTAACAGCAGCCTTCCCTTTTTTCCACAGTTACCTCCACAGTTCACTTTTTTCCATATTACCTCCATAATATCCTCTAAATTCTCCTCTGCATCTGCTTTTTCAGTCATCAGTTTGGCAGCTTTGAAGTAAGTCTTCATGAGTAGATAACCCCTCTTGGCCCCATTCCAGTGAGAACGAGGGATTTCCACCAAACCATAACCCAAAAGCAACACAAGAAGGAACAGACCCCACGTGTTTGCAGCAGCTATTCCAATAGTCTGAAGCTGGTTCCTAAGGAAACAAAACAGTATAAAAAACCTAAACAAACAACATCCTCCTATCCCGCCCGGAAGAAACCAGCCTTGAAGTATCAATGTATGTACCAATATGGCTTTCAAGTTTACAGGAACAGACTCTGGTATCACTTAGATTTTTGCCTGGAGCCAGTCTACTGCTTTGTCATATTTAAAGCTGACTCAATTTTCCTGTATCTCCTGTTCTGTCCACTATGGATGACAGCTAAGAATTTGTTTGTTTGTTCTCAAAGAAACTGTTCTCCTAAAGGAATATGTTATCTTGGGAAACAACATGAACTTATCAAACTTACTGAGGTCAAAATAGTGTAATGGCAGTCACTGTAAGCAACAGCCTCAGAACCCAGGCCTTGTATTCAGAATATTGTGTTCAGAAATTTGTATTCAGATTTCTTTCCATCTGGTATGGAAGACTATAAGCAATTTATAGTTGTCAATTATTTTAACTTTCCTTTTCACCTTTAAAATCTACAGTATTTAGATGCACTACACAGGAAATACTGCTATTTTGACATACGTTGTTCTAAAAACACTGGAAATTTCTGCACTAACTTTGCAAATGTGTTTGTATGGAGAAAAAAGCACCACTGTAAATACAAGAGGATTCCTCTGCCGTACCTGCCAAAATCAGAAAAACAAACCTCAAATTTCTAGAAATATTCAAAAAGGCCCCTTTCATATAAAAAGTTAAAATAATTTTCTAACTGACTAGGAAGATATTGTAACTAAAACTACTTATTTCAGAAAGACCCATTTCGTCCACAGAAGAAATTATCCATGACAATTCTGTAAGAACTCATAGAACTGTTTACAACATTATTCTTACCATTGTAAGTTGAAGTTTGGGTTTACAGCCACATATATTAGAAATGCTCCAAAAATCAGCAAGTAAGTGCCATAATAGATGGCATTCTCAATCAAAGCAGTTTTAATCTTTCCAGTGATGGAGAACCCTCCTGATCTAGCATATGACTGCATGAAAGGTAGCAGAATCCTAGCAGAAAGCAAACAAAACAAAATTCATCAGTNAAAAAAAAAAAAAAAAAGAAAACAACCCACCAACTCCCACCAAAAAAATCTCCCAAACACCCAAACCACCAACCCCCCAAAAAAGAACTTTAGCAGTGTCAGGTTACTGAGGCAGGGGTGTTAAAGTTTAAGACTCCCAAGCTTCTAAGAAATTAGCTACTTAGATGTTTTTATTCTAGATGTACCTGTCTGATGGCAAACCTTACACAAGCTGCAGATAAAAACAATACAGTTAGCTTTGCTATGAAAAATCTGTGATAAATAAGAATGAACTACCAACCCTGATATCCTTGAGTAACTACTAAAATAATTATTTGATGAGAGGCTGATCAGAAACCACACAAAGCACAGACAACCCAAAACCCCATAGACAATTTTTTTTTCTGTAGCTATATCTAAAGCTTTTATGCAATATATCTGATAAAACCAACTAATTTACAATATTACTCAAAAATCACCCAAAATATTAATGGAATTATTTTGGTATCTGGCTGCCCAAACCCCATTTTTTTCAGACAATCTATCCATAAACACCTACATGTGTAAATTGCTTAGTTTCAACTACAAAAGTGAACCAAGGATAAATGGCTGCCACCTGAAATTTGCTTCCACAGAAGCAAGAAAAAAAAAGAATTTTACTAAATTAGTACAGTAATTATTACAGAAATTTCACTACTAGCAAATAATATACAATTTAAAAGCTCTTTGCCATACTGATACACATTTTTAAAGAATGCTATGACTGTTGAGATGGTCCACTTAAAAACTGTATCATAGCCTTTGCCATATTCTTTTGCCTTACTTACCATGTTAAAAACTGAGAGGTCCAATATACAACACGCCAGAAAATTGGCATAATTCCATCAGGAATATAACTCCAGGGTTTGAAACATTTTTGCTTACTGTTACAATGTAAAGAAGACTACTGTTAGTTGTAGAGCCCTGGGTATAAAAAGCAACTTCTATAAATTCTTATCTAGAAAGACCTTTGAAAAGAACATAGAAGTAGTACAATACTATTCAAGTACATAGTCAACAATCAACCATCTCCCAAATAAATAAATTGAATAATCACTCAGAAGTATTTATCATTTTCCTAATCACAAATAATGTATTTGGACAGAACATCTTTCCTAGAGAAAAAAAACCCAGAAGCTCCAAGACTGAAGAGAACTATCCAGTAAAGCATTTTAAGATTACAGTTTTTGGTTTTCAGTAGTAATTATTTCATGCACAGAAAGAACATTTGTTTAGACAGAGAAGCATTACACTTTAGTTAGTGCAGCAGGTTTTTAAAAAATACCTAGGCACATCATCATCTAGAGCACTTAATCATACAAAGAACGTATTAGTTCTTTCTTCTGCCACCCAGCTAGATTAAGTCAGTCATATAAATTCTGATTCAGTAAGACAATACTCTTCTGACAAGTAGTGTTCACTACAGAAGACAGAAAAGTCATATGAGCCCTTTTAAAAAAAGAACAAAGGAAAAGGTGTCCATCTAAACTAAAACAGTTTGGTTTTTTTCCACATGCCTGTCTGGGTAATGAAGCAAGGGTGAGTCAAGGGGCAATAATGTCAACTTAGATTAGATTACCTAATGAGAAATAATTGGTGTTTACCAGGGTCAAACTAGTTAAGCCTGAGTTGTAAGTTTTTATGTGCACAGCCTAAATATTTTCAAAACTATCAACTTAAGATAGAATGACAGGTAGTATGACTAAAGGTCATCTCTCATATGAGAGGTGCTGAAACCTTTATAAGAGGCTGAGAGAGCAGGGGTTGTTCAGCCTTGGAGAAGAGAAGGTGCCAGGAGAGGAGGTGCCATAGCACCTTCCAGTACCTAAAGGGGGTTTATAAAAACGAAGGAAATGGACTTTTTATATGGGCACAGTGACAGGATAAGGGGCAACAGTTTTCAACTGACAGAGGGCAGGTTTAAATTAGAGATTAGGAAGAAATTCTTTACTGTGAGGGTGGCGAGGCATGGGCAGAGGCTACCCAGAGAAGCTGTGGATGCCCCATCCCTGACAGTGTTCAAGGCCAGGTTGGATGGAGTAACCTGGCCTAGTCAAAGATGTCCCTGCCCCTGGAAGAGGACTGGAACTGGATGATCTTTTAGGTTCCTTCCAACCCAAATAATTCTGTGATTCTAAGAAAAAAAGTTTGTCTGAAGCTATAGGTAAACTGAAAAGTTACTGAATAGTTTTCAATTTGTGTATATAATTAAATAGGTTTAATTTAACATCCCCTGGGTGGTCTTAAGTATAGGGTGCAATATTGTGTGACTGTCATTTCACCATTCTGCCAGGCCCCTCTTTGGGGCAGCAAGACTGCCAAGACTTTGCACAGACATATCAGCTGACATCTTAAAGGCTCTGATCATCTTACAGATAACCACACTGCACACATCAATAACACAGGAAACAGCCAGTGTAGGCTAATGGATGAGCAGCCATGGAAAGAGCCCACTTTAGTCTACTTCTCCATGGTTAGGGATTACTTTCTTGCTGCCAGGACACAACTAGCAGGCTACCATTACTTTGGTGGAATACATTTCAGATAACTGCAATTATCATATATACGTAATTATAAGAAGCAATTAGATATACCCCTGACATATAAGACAAGCAGCTGATTTCATTCAGATGGTATAAATTAAAGGTATAAAAGCAGATTTTCAGGTTTAAAGTCCTTAAGATTGTAAAGGATAAGCATTCATCAAAGCCTCTCCTCATAACCAGGACTGCTCAAAAAGCTTAGTCCTATTGCTTTAACAAAAAAAAAAAAAAGAAATATAGTGACACAAAAAAGGAACAGTTGGGTAATCAGCTAGAACTACTACATAATTACTATGTAATTACTCATAGCAGATAAAAATCCACCTTCCATCATCTTTTCCCTCACTGTCCTGTGCACTTACAAACTTCAAATTTTGCATCACGCAGATAACACTTATTCATCAGCCTTAAAAACACAATATGCTATCAATTAAAAAAAGAAAATCATAAAATACAGTCTAAAGAAAAAAACATGTAGTTCATACCTTGGAGCAAGAGTAACATAAGAGCCATTACTTTCTGCAGGACTGGAGTTAACCGCAAGTTTGCATCGATTATAAATAGTCTAAAAGACAATTTATTTTATATCAGTGACCAAAGAGGTATAATGCTTATTTCAAAGTAGTAAGTCCTATTTTAAAGACATCTCCTGCACTCCAGGTTTACATTTGGAATTAATTATACCAATAAACATTCAAATCAACATGCATCAGCAGTCAAGTAAGTAAAATGCTGAAAGTGTCCTTATACTGCCTAAGCAGATAAAAAAATTGTTACGAACAAATAATCAAATTTCAAAATGTTGGAAATAGATTTGTTATCTGATGAGACCAACAAAAAGTAAAATTAATTATGAACACAAGGCATTGTCACGTTTAATTTATTAAGATACTACATGGAGTATTTCTTTGGTGTTTCTAAGAGATGGTCTTCTGCAGTCATTGGTTTAGAGAAATACCATAAACATTTGATGCAATTAAGCAGAAGTCCTGCACATTTCTTACCGTACTGACATCCAGAGGCAGTATGAATACAATCAGGAAGCAGAGATACCAAGCCAATAATGTTGCTATGATCACCAGCCTATGCTGTTTCTTGAAGTCTCCATACCGGTGAAGCAGGAATAAGGCCAGGAAAAAGACAAACACTATCTCGAGGCCCAGTGCTGCACCACTCATTGTTAAATGTTGGCCCCAGCCACACCACTCTCACGTGGGAAAGCAGATCAGAGCTGCAAGACAAAAAGACATTTAATTACATGAAAATCTCTGGAAGATAAATTAACACAGAAGAGTTGTTCAATGGACACTTTAAAACATGTTAACAAACTTTTCATACTTCACATGACCAGGATTCTTATCAGACAAAACCAAAGATTTTCAGCAAGGTGCCCTGAAGTCCTCTGAAGAAATCAAATGATGTCATTCCAATGCTGTCATTTCCAGCAACATATTAGGACAACTCCTGTTCATTATCATGATATACAATAGATGTAGGAGGCAAATCTCTGTCCTTAAATAGACTACTAGCCCAGCTTTAGGTCCAGGACAAATTTCAAGATGAAAATCTATTCTGCTCTTTTTTTCTCCTTTTAGAAGCAATCAATTTTTTACGAAGGGTTAAATATTTAAATTAGATGTTTCTGGATAGCTAATGAACAACTTTTTAAATGGAGCGTACCTCAAATACATATTTAAAGTCTGTACATGAGAGTTAATAGAGCATAAAAACACAGCAAATAACATGTTAGTCTACTTGTAATGCACCTCTTTTAGGTGTGAAATTTCAAGAATTTCAATTCACCTTCCTACTCTTCAGGTGCTATTCAGAGAAACAGGGGTCTCAATTCATTTGGTATAGTTTGCCATGATGTATTTATGCTTTGCTCATCCTTCTGTGTTTAATTACTCTGTTACAGTCAGGACTACTGTAAGCAAGTTCATACAGCTTCATAGAGACAAGCTATTGTGCAAAGGGACCGTGAGCTGCACAAATCCATTACAGAAAATTTGACTGACTTGCTACATTTTTATTTAAACTGCTTCAGATGTTTTTAATAAGCATCATATTACCACAAGCATTTTATGCATTATTAAGAAAAAAGAAAAAAGTTTACTACTGTGGCCAGTCTGACTTGTCTCTCCATCAAGATTAACATTTCACTGATTTGATTTAACTGAAATAGTTTTTGCTATGGCTTTGCTGTTAAGACTTTCAATACTTTCACTTTTCTGGAGATTTAAAAGGAATGCTATTACTGAAATTCCCCTCTACTTACTTTTAAATCTCTTTAGAACTTGGTAAAGTGAACCATTGCTTTTACTAATTTCCCAGTAAACTGCTTAAGCAGATCTATTATACTTGATGGCACTATGCGGGAAAAACTCTCTTATTTACACTAAGAAAACTAAAGTTTGTGATGCCATTACTACCTTGAGGACACAGAGGAACAATTATTCTGTGACTTTTTTTCCCCCAACGAGTTAACTTCCTGTTTCTAGTCAAAGAATTCACACACTTTTTCTTTTCTGCCTTTCATCAAGCCTGTTTATCAAACTACCAACACTTCTGTTAGGACAAATCACCCCCTTACTATCTGTCTGTACTCTACTTTAGCTAGATCTTTTGTACATTAAAAACTCAGGATATCTCACCCATTTCTCAATCACTTATTCAAAGCAAGTCCTTGACTGTTCTATTGTACCATTATTGTTTCCTCAAAGAAGTCTTTTGAATTTACAGTATAGCAGCCAATTCCACAGAAGCAAAAATAACAAAACAATTACATATTAGCATCATCAAGGCACTGCTATCTGGCACACAGATTTTCGTGCCCATTACAGCCACACCTTCGCCTATGTAAACAAAAAAATTATACAGCAAACTGTGACAAAGTATGACTTTGTGACACTAGTCACAAAGTCACTTTTATTACAGTCACATCTAAAAAGCTTCTACCAAAACAGAAGGTAAAAGGTTTTTGTGCAAGATGCTGCACTCAACTACTACCATGTAGTAGTTGTAGGATCATGTAGTATCATGAGGATACTTCCAGAAGTATTATAAAAATGTATTCAATATGCTAAAATAAAGAGGGAATTGATTCCTACCGAAACTTAACTCACTTTCAAAGACAAAAGTGACTTTGCAGTTATCAGTAAACTACATCTTTATGTTCTTCTCTGGTTCCTATTTTAATCTCAAAACACAAAAAGAAAAGACTGTTTTTTTCAAAAGACTGAGACTAATAACAGTTGTTTTGAATTAACATATACACATTTTCAAAATTTTTAAAACATTTTAAAATTTTTATATAGAGACCATTTTAAACCAGCTCTCCACATACAAAGATGAAATGGAAGAAAACCCACAGAGTGAGAAATACAATGCTTGAGAGGAGCTCTTCTGATGAACCAACCAACAGTGCAGACATATCTGGGACCTATGCTACTACAATCAGGCCTTAAAATACATTACTGCAGGCTATAAAGCCATGCCTTCCTGTGGAAAGCAGCATTTGCCACTGAACCTGGTTGTTAGATCAAAGAAAGGTAAGCTTCTTACCTATCATCCTGTTTCATCACTTTATTTAGACAGCCATCTCACTATAGGCATATAGCTACCTAGTAGTATCAGCTGGCTGAAATTCCAGAATCACTAAAAAAATGGTGTCCTGAAATAACCACTTCAGAAGAGCTCTCTTGTACTGAACAACCTTCAATGGCTTAGAAGATGCTCCTATTAAAGCAATGACAAAGTAACAAGAGCCCTCACCATGAATGGAGAAGTATTTATCTGCATGCTCAGTTTCTGAACAACCAGGCAACTACAGATTAATACAAATAAGATTAAAAGCTGAAACAGTGGCACAGGAAGTGCAACTTAACCAATAAAATATAAAAGCACATGCCCTTATGTTAGCTTAGGATTTTCCTGCTTCTTTTCAGATGCAGACAAAATCAGCGAAATTTTTAATTTTATCCAGCTATTAATACTGCATGCATCATAAAGGGCTCAGTTCTGGCTTAATTCCCTTTATATGACAGACTCCCTACTATCAACAGTATTAAATTACCCTGCCAACCTAAGAGTAACTGCACTCATGACATCTACATTACAAATGAACTAACTACTCTGCCTGGTATAGAAATCTCAAGTTACTAAATGAAACAGCCGAGAATGAAAAACCCCACACTTTCTTAGAGCTTTAATACAGCACCAAATTTGACAAAGACATTCCAGTATAATATTCTTAAAGAAGGGGTAGAAAGAGTAAAGCATATCTGTGAGGGATTCCCCCAGCCTCCCAGCAAATGCCTGAGGAGGCCTGAACAGACGTTAAACACTGCTTCACATGCCTTACTAAAAAGTATAAATAGGAATAGGTGTTTCCTTCACAAACTCAGCTTTCTTAAGGCCTCCAAATTCTTTCCCTCCAGAAAACACAACACTACTTCTCTATCCTGTATTTCTGTGGTTGATTGCTCCTGCTTAACACAGAACAAAACTCCGCTCAGCTGCATCAGTTCCCCCCTCACAAGTTTCCAAATCTTTAAGGTATTTTGATTTACACTACCACTTTCAGAAAGACCTGAAACCTCTCATAGTTTTGTGCTTTCTATAGTTTTAATCATCATACTATTTCATTTGGGAAACTCTGAAAAACATTAAAAATACTTGACAAGGGAATGGCCTCCTCAGCCACAAGAGTGGCTCTTCCCAGCTTTCTTTCCCAATCAAAAGCATCCTAAGGAAAAGAATCAAAGTCCTACCAAGCAATATACAAGATTATAAACTGATCCTCTTGTATAAAGTAGGTCCATCAGTCATTACTTATATAGATCAGATTACTTCAACTATTTGTCCTTGACAAACTGATGTTGTCTTTTACTCACCTATTATATTCTACATACTTACAAATAGCTTTAGCACCAGAATTTTTTTTCAGGAATTCAAGAAGAGGAATCTGCCAATCTGTAGCTTTGCCTGTCCTTCAAACACTGCTCATAAAGACAGCCACCATTTTTCTGGTTTTCCTGCCTGGTACCTCAGACATTTCTACAATACTAAAGACCTTTTTTAATTGTTCTTCAAGCATTCTCAGGTACTGATCAAACAAATTTGAAAAAGCTGAATTTCTAGATACTTTGGATATTTCAGCTGAAACACCTGAAAAATCAAGCAGCCTTACTTTGTATTTCTAAAGACCATAACTACATCTGAAGAAAACCTGTCACCAAAAAAGTTGCCAAACTATGAAAGGAATTATCAGAGACAGTCAGTAACAGAACTGAGAGCCTTAACATACCAAAAAAATAACCCAAACCAGGCAACAGCATCTCCCACCTCAAGATGAATTCACAACTCACCTGCAAGTACAAAAGCTACATTATTATTATTGCTCCAGCAATATATCAATGGCCAGCTCAATGATGACCTTCTGCCTTTCTGTCAGGGAATAATCTGCTAGCTCTTGCTGAGGCTCTACCAGCACATTTCACTTGGCAAAAAACCCAGTGTTTGGTTTATGAAGCCTGCCCTGCTCAGCAAAATTATGCTGCTAAGAACCATAAAGAAAGACTTCGCTCTACAGACATGCAGTAGTCTACTACAGCCTTTAGTATTGATAGAACTGCCCCAGACTAAGAGTCCTTGACACTTCCACCTTAAAACAACAAAATGGGCTAACTTACATTTCAGAACCTGTAAAGAGAGAAGAACAAGAGGCAAAGAAACAACACAAGCAGTCCCTTCAGCTATTTTAGTATTCAAGTCTGTATAGTGTGTTGCGGGGATTTCTTTTAGGTTGGTTTCTGGTTTAGGGGAGGGGTGACATTGTGGGTTTTGTTTAGTTGGTTTGGGTTTTTCTGTTTACTTCATTATTACACACTGGCCCTTACAGCTTTGGGGAAATAGTAAGTATTTATAAACAGACAACAAAGAGCTGCTTTATCTCTGTACAGTGAGAAAGCTACCTAAAGAAAGAAAATAGCCACAAACTGCCCAAGAAAACCAACCAGAGAAATTATCTGATTGCATTGAGAGAAACAACCTCTGAGATTAGTGAAGAAAGCAATTTGCATGGCTTTGCTCTTTTAAGACACACTAGTCAGTCAACATACTGACTGATACTTTATTAGTACCTGTCAGTTCAACTATTTTTTAACTAAGGAAAATTTAAATTTACCAAACATTCAATTGATAATAGATCGATGTTTAGAGAAACAAGTTTTGTATCTTCTAATTAAAAAAAAAAAAGCTGTGCTGACACCACCCAAAATAGCTGTACTCTCTGATTTTGCAGGAGATTAGGTTCTACACAGTAGCACAAAATGCTCCACCAAGGAACATTAAGATTTTTGTTTTCAAATGCAAGCGGGGCCATCAAAATCATGACAAGCTCATTTGCTCTACATGGTGCTTCTTGTAGGATCACACAATCTCTTAAGCTTGCGAAAGTTCTCCAAGATCATCAAGTCCAATATATTAAGTACCACAGAGGCTGAAGGTTTCAAATAGTTTAGGGAAGTATGCTGAAAATAACACATAGAGGAAAATAACTCACTCATCGGAGGAACTGAAATAGAATCAAATACAAGCACTGTACAGTTGCATGCAGAATCTAAAAAAAGAACAGAAATCGCTATCTGGGCTACCAGACTAATGCACTCACATAAAGCAGGTGTCAGTAAGGCAGTCACATGACTACTGCCCCAACACTGCATTCAGGCAAACAGACTATTTCTTAATTTCCAGATTGTAAAAAAAACTTTGATTTTCTGCAAAACCATCTTTCGATTTCCCATACGTTAATAAAGAAGAGTGACATGATTCACAAAGAAAAAAGGGGCTGCAGAAAAGGTGAAATAAACTCAGCTTTTTTTTTAAACCAAAACTCCACCTCTTTTTCATCGGCTTATCTGCTTAAATAATCTTTGAACAATTGTTCCGTGACAAGTTAAAACCGGAAACGGTTAAAAAATACTTTTTAAAAGATTACATGGATGTTAATTTGAGTCACATAATTCTCAGTATGTGACTGAAAGCTGTGTACTCCTGGCTACGGGCTCCATTACCACCCTCAATTTTACAGGCACGTCTCTCCATCGTTATGCAGTAAACAAAGGACAGCATTTGCCAGCAAGTGGTTGACTCAGAGCGGGGTTGCAGGTGTGTTCAGAATTAGTTTTCCATCCCCACCAATTTCAAAACAAGCAGTTTGGGGGGGAAAAAAGCGCAGGAAGAGCTGCACTGCTGGAAGTCCCGCGGGCTGTGCAACGCGGTGTGAGAAGACTGCGGGCTTTGAACTAGCATGGTGAGGGTCAGGACCAGCCACACACGGTCAGTTTCAGGTGTTTTCCCAGAGAAAACCTTCCACGGTGGAATGTTCCAGCGCTCCCCGGCGCCCCCCGCCCGGCCGTGCGCGCCCAGGCCTGTGCGGCACAGCACCGGGCTCCGGGGACACGGAACCAGCGCGGCCCCGCGCTGCGTGCTCGGGTGCCTGACGGGAGGGTGACACCCGGGATAACAGCCTGGAAACGAACGCGCCGACCGCCCT